>JBCJKH010000942.1:0-49356 GCA_039877255.1 Loriculus beryllinus
TGCTGAGTTATAGGTTGCAAAAGTGATAACTAACACCATACCCTGTTGGGAACGGGAAGCACAAATGCACCCTCTTTTCTGGAAGAAAGAGAATGCTGATAACTGATTGCTTTCTTGTTAATGTTGTAAGCTGGCTGCACTCTGTTTCCCACTACCAAAAATCACAGGCAAAAAAGGCATCACATTCTAGATGGTGGTGGGAGAAAATTTGAAAGAGTAGTTTATCAGAATGTCAAATCTTTATAGGTGTTTTGCTGTTCAGCTCAGAGGTGGAGCAGTCCGTAAAAACTGAGGTATTTAGTTGTGTAGCAATTTTTACAGAAACAGTGCATTCCGAGTTATCTGAGCAGACATGTTCTTTAAGAATGGTGAAACTTCTTATCTGTGCTAAACCCACAACAAGAAAAAATTAAGTTTTCAGTCTTGTTGTTCCATACATGCTGACAGGATTAGTTCCTCTGATGATGGAAATCAGAAACTAAATGTTGGAGAATAGAGGTTTGAAAGTAATGTCTTCTCAGGGAGGCAAATGCTTCTTTCACTCATCAATCAGCTCTATATACTGTGATTGAAGTAACACTGAAGAAAATCAGATGCCTTATAAGCCTTAGGGGAGGTATGCTTTCTGTAGCAAAGTAATTGTCACAGAAATTATGGAAATGTTACACTAGTGATGATTTGTTTAATATAGCTTGGCTGGACTCTGCCATTGATGAACTGAAACAGATGTGCTGCTTTAACGTAGTACATATTGTGAAGTTGCAGTTTTGCACTGGTAGATCCAAGATATCCCTTTTGACAAAGAGAAAGTCTGCGTTGATAATTTAGAAATGTTTCAGTCTTGTGTCATCTGCCGAGTACTGACACCAAGCAGCTAGTTTAGTGTACTTGCACAGCTAAAGCAGGGAAGGTCTTGAAGCTCTGATGACAGCGTGGAATCAACAGCTGCTATAGGAGTCCTGAGCAAATGAAGTTCCTTTTTAACTCTGCCTCAGAAGCCTGGATGCCTGCAACTCCAACCTTGTGGAAAGAAGTGTCAGCTTACTTGAGATGGTTTTACTCTGTTCACCTCGGACAACATTATTGAGAGCTCACAAGGCTATTAATCTCTCAGTTTCTTCATTCTTTTTCTACCCCTAGCTCAGCCTTATTGCAGTTAAATTATTTTCCTCATTTATTCAAATGATATTTAATTAACCATAACCAGATTCTTGGACTGTGTAGTCTCAGCCTTTCCTTTCCCTCGTTTCCCCTTATTTGCCTATTCAGTGTTTTTACAGCTTTGAATCCAGATCTGCTTGTTTCTTTTATGATCAAGAATGGGTCATTATACTTCCTGCAGAGTAAACCATCTTATAGATAACTACAGCATTATCCATGTGATTGAGGAAGGACCTCATGTAAAGTGTTTTTCCAGCTCTTATTCTTTGCCCCAGGTATTTGTAATGAATCCCAAATAATATTTGCCTCATATGCAGAGCTGTATTAATGAACAGTTTGCATCTTTCCCTATTAGCTAAATGCCCTGACACAGATCCTTCATGTTGGGAATGCTGGAATGTCGCATAAGAGGCCAGAATGTGCTGTGAACTCTCAGTACTCTGGGATCTGGGGTCAGCTGTGCAAGATGTTGGCCAGCTCTCTTAGAATCAAGAAAGACCACAGGGATTTGGTGTGTGCTTTATTTAAATAGGCAGCATACTCTTAAAATAGATAACCTTTGACTCCAGCTTGGTGTCCTCTTCCCATGAAGAGTGCTGTAATCGCTCCAGGAAAACAGATTCTCTCTTCACTTCTCAAGGCTCTCCCATTCCCAATCATGAATACAGAGATGTGAGCAGAATAGCAGCTAGGGTGTGGGGCTGCAGGATGAACTGCAGGCGTATGTTTTCACTGATCAGCTTCTGCATTATTAAATTGCAATCAGTCTACTTTGGTGCTGGTAGCTTTTAGTGGCAAAGAGCATGTACCCAGCAGGAAAGGCTGTACCAGCATGAGAAGAATAACCACACTGGAGGAAGCATTAGACTGGGCAGGCTTGTCCTAATAGGGTTATGAGAAGACAAAACCAATCTTGGACAGATTTCCTTCTAGCATTGGTGCTTGCTCTTTGGAGTTGTAAGAGTAGGAAGGTGAGCTTCACAACTGATCCCTGTTAACTTTCATAATAACTTGTCAATGAGATAGATACTGTATGCTCCTGCAGAGGAAAAAAAAGTTTCTCTCTTCAGCTGTTGACTATATAGGAACCCTGTGGATGGCATGCATGTGAGGCAGGCACCTAAATTTAGGGGCTGTGTTTACTCTTTTTCTCTGCCTTGCTTTAGTTTCATATCACAGGTTTCTGTTTGCTTCCCATCAGAATGGACTTAGTATGAGCCTGATTGTGAAGAACTGACTGGATTGCACAGGTGTGTTAGAGTTTTTTTGGTCTTTGAATGAATTGCCCCCTGGTGGTGCTTATGCAAAGGTAGGTGTTGTATACACCTGCAGAAGGTGATCCATAACATCTGTTTCTCTCCTTGGTTTATAGAGGCGTATAGTTCAAATGGCATGCCTCGCTTTTGGATAGCTAGACAAGATATATCTTTTCTTTCTTAATAAATGGTTAATTTAACCTTTCATGTAAATTGTGTGTTTTAGGGATGGCTAAATAATGAAGAATGTAACACATAACCAAGCACAGCTTTGAACACGATGAACATTCGATTTACTGTATAGCAGCTTTAGTTTAGTATGAGGAATCACATCAAATGAACCCTATTACAGACCCAATTAAAGGGCAACCACATTAAAGTGAAAAGGAAAATCTGTTTTTCATCAGCTGTGAGAGAACACAAAGCAGATCTGTGTAGCTCTATGTTATCCTATAGTGTGTTAATCAGATACAAGGTGTGACGGAAGCCAGTGACAAAGGGGACCCCTGATAGGGAACAGACACGCTCTGATAATAGGCCAGTTAACGCTTCATAATATTTCAATGGTTCAGTAGTAAACAAAGTTGGAAGCAGAACTTCAAAAAGGATGGCACATTCCTCGCAAAGTCAGACCATACATCTTCTATGACACTTTTGGATTTATGGAAACCGAATGTTAAAAACAGTGATGTCAGGGAGCTCCAAAGAGAATAAAATCAACCTTCAAGATTCCTCCTTTTATGTTTCTGAACATGCAGTGTTGGGGGGACATGGGGTTAGAGAATAGGCACATTCCTTTTATCACCTTCTTGTTGCCCCAAACCTGCTTTTCTAATAGCTCAACATTTAAAAGGACTGAAGAGCACAAAGGTATGTTTGTATCTCCGTGATGTTTAGTTTTCTGTTTTAATTTGCAGTAATTCCGTAACAAAAAAGGTATCCTTCATGTGCTGAAGAAAAAAACCCAAAAACACACCAAAAAAACCCACAACCAACCAACCAACCAAAAAAAAACTTTTAACAGCTCAAAATATAATTACTGGAAGACTTGCTGTGTTTTAGAGAATTGTTTTGCTTTAAACTGCTTTAATTTGACTTCTTTGTATGTTTGGATGTGTTCTTGCATTTACAGCTTTGCTTCCATCCTGATGTTATTCCATTAATCCTTTATCCAGTGGTGTTTCTGCACATTTCTGTGGAAAATGTACAGATGTATTCCTGATCTAGCAGTATTGAAATGCACTTGTTTGTGCTGAGGTTATATAAATTGTTCTAGATGATTGCAAATCATCCTTTTCTAGGATGCTGCCAGAGTGAAACTCTTAGCAAAACTGATCATTGATCTGATTCTGGCACTGTCACTTCTTTCTTCCTGTTACTCATTCATAATGAAATGCAAGGTACAAAGTAGCCAAACTGCTTGAACAGGTAACTTTTGATTTTTAAGTAACCTGCAGATATGTTCAGTCTTACAGCTGCTAATTTACCATTCAGTCGATAATCCTATTTTCCAAAGTTTAGATGAATGATTGTGGTAAAATACCTGGGAGTTTTAAACCTCTTAGTATAGGATGGGAAATGTAGAATACACAAATATTCTGCCCTGTTGTCATTGTCTGAAGAAAAAGTCAGGATCTGAGAAATTTTAACTGGTTTGGTTTAGGGTTTTTTTCCTTTTTTTTTTTTTCCCTCTTATTTAGGAGCATACAAGGAGTTGATGTGTATTTGTGACAGACATTCAGCATCTTCAGGTGGTTTTGAGTAGAACAATGATGTCAGGCAAGTGGGATTCATTTGGGTTGAAACTTTGAGAAGATCAGCATGTTTTCAAAGTGCATTCATGGTTTATATGAATTAGGTAATTTAGCTGATGGCTTTTTGAGAACTTTTACAGGTAAACAAGGTAAAAGGGATTCAGCTTTCCCACAGATTAATCTGATTTGCTGTTTGTTAAATTTGTGTATTTTCCTCCACTTCTTTACAATCATGACTTCTGGGAATAGTTTTCTGAAGACTGCAGTATGATTTTTGGCAGTTACAAGGTGTTTCTCTAAAGCTTGTAAGTAATTCACAGCTGCTGGAGGCTGACATAATAGTTAGCCATAACAGTTTAGCTCTGGCAGATGCAGCAAAGGAGATGCTTCCAAGATGCTGGTCAGATGTCATCATTGAAAGTCATGCCCTTTGTTGGGGTTTTTTTTGTGGGTCATTTTATAAATCTCAGTGATGAGCTTGTTTTTTCCAGGGCAACTCTTGTTTTGCACTATTGTTTCTAGCCTTTCCCTTTAACAAAGAGTGGAACTGGGGAAGGAAAGATCAAGAGGCAAAACCAGCATGAGATGTTCTTTTACCAAACAGTATAAGGCATGGGGGGGGCGGGGTGTGTGATGTTTTGGGGGTTTTGTTTTGTTTGTTTTTCTGTCTCTCTGTAAGGCTGCTGCATTACTGACAGAAATCTGGAATTTTAGTTGAGGTCACTAGGCACTACAAATATCTATGGATCCCACAGGTGATACTTGTTCTTTGTATGGATGTTAGTCAGGAAAGCAGGTTTTGGACAAGACTGCTTGGATGCCAGGATGGTGCAGAGGGGAGTTAGAATTATCTAATAATTGGTGTGGATCAGAGGTGTAGTTAGAGAAATTTAGAACAATGCTGCAGACTGAGAAGAGCCCCACATCTACAGGTACTTGCATGGATGTCCTAGTAAAAGGGAGTTTACATTCTGCTGTAAGCCAAGAAGAACAAACTTGCTATTTACCCAGATAAGACATTTTTGAAACCTACTATCGTAGGATAAGGGTTTGTGGTTGCATGACATGACTTGACATCCCATGAAATTTTGGATGCTCTAGTTACTCATTAGGAATGTCAGAGCAGCTTCTGCCAGATTGATGGGGCCAGCTGTTTATTGTGTTATCAGCCAGTCAGAAGGGTGGAAAAGGCACAGGGTAGAGAGTGTCTTACCTGTGCCAGGCTAGAAGCAGTAAAGACAAGGCAGGTTGAATACTAAGTCAGTTTAAAAACTTAAGTTCAGCCTATAGGGGTTTTGGAAGTTTAACCTGAGCTAGTTAGCCTAGTTATTCTGTCTTCACTGCTATTTTTTGACATGCAGTAATAGACACATCTACTTTTGCATATTTAGCTGGAGCAGTTCAAGAAATTACCACTTCCTAAGCCAAGGCATTGTTGCTAATTGTGTGAATGTTTTTCATCCCTTTCAGGGCTAAATAAAACAGATTTTAAAAACTTTAAACTATTCCAGCTAGACTCCAGGGAAAGTCTGTCTAGATCAGGTGTTAATCATTGTGAGAATTAAATGGTTTTCAGTTTTTCTCTCCTTTGTAGTTTAGCCGTAAGACAGTAAAGTGAGATCTATTTCACAAGAACATCTCTTCCTACAATTAGAAACTCTGTGGTTATGAATGCTGTTCCTGTTCACAGTCCTTTGATTAAAAAATTACTACCCATGGTGCATTATTTGTGAATCTTCCCAGATTGATTCCATCTGCAGATTTCATGTTGATGAGTTTCCTATAGTTAGCTGTGGCCTATTTTTCCAGTAATATTGAGAAACTTAGTATTATCCACAGGTTTGTGTTCCCTCAGTGGTAATCAACAGCCCACATAGTCTAGTCTGTTTAGAAGAGTCTTCTAAACAGCTGATTGCAGTGTCCAGAGGCTATGTCACTTCCTTATGGTGCCTCTCTATATTGAATATCACATCGCTTGAGTGCAATTAGGCTGTAATCCAGATTGAAATTTCATGCCTACGTTTTGTTTCCATAGTGGTTGGAACCTGTGTCCTGTTTTCTTCAGCTTTCTGGGGAAGCTCCTTTCAGATTTTAGTGTTGTATCTTGGGTTCCTATATCTTCTTTATTACAAATGTTGTGCACATTTTTGTAGGTGTTTAATATTAATCCTAAAAAGCCATTATAAAATTTGACAAGAAGATGAAAATTAATTCCTGTCTTATTGGACCTCATGCAACAAAATAAAAAGTCATTGTTTTTTTTCAGGGCTCTTGTTATATTTTCTAGTAACTACTTGTCCTAATGAACATTCCCCTAATGAGGTATTTGGCCAGTGTTAGTAATTAAGTACTGAAAAATTGAAAATTGGCAGTAGTTGGCTTTCCTTGATGAACCAAATGGTGAGACTGTGATGAACTTCCCTGCTCAAAGAAGGATTTTTTTTCTGGATGGTGTAAAGTTACAAACCATGAAGGGAAGATTGTACTGTTGCAATGTACAAAACCAGAATAATGCCTAGTGCTTGCAAAATCATTCTCTCTTGCTAAAAGAGCTCTGCAAACTGAATAGAGGATTTAACTTACTGAGCCCTGAAACTTACATCATTTGCTGACATTAAATTTCTCTGCTATTTCCTATTAAACCAAGCAGATTTGTCTACACTCCATCCTAAAATACTGTGTGGTGATTTTTAACAGGAATATGATGAGGAATGGGCTAAAAAAATACAGAGCGAGAAATTTCGATGGCACAACTCTCAGTGGCTGGAGATGGTGGAGAGTCGGCAGATGGATGACAGTGAACAGTATCTGTATGGTGATGATCGTATTGAGCCCTACATCCATGAAGGGGATATTCTGGAAAGACCTGACCTCTACTACAATGCAGGTAAGGCTGCATATATTAGTATTCAGGACTGAGATTGCTACTTCTGTGGAACAGGAGCTTGACCTGGGGCTGTGGGGAGAATTTGTTGACTCAAACCAGTCAGAGAGTTGCCTGTGTCACTAGGAACAGCGCTGACGCACACTAGCAAGGGATGGATGTGGCCTTGTTAGGATGTTGATGATGGATTGAGTACTGTATATCTGTCATCTTATGAAGTGTTACGGGTCTTCAGAAATATGAGTAGACCTGTCTGAGAGGTAATGGACTGTGATGACTGATCTGAATAAAGGTGGCCCAGTCTTGTGCTTCACACCTATTTCTTGTGTCCATAGCTTGTTTGCTTTGCAAACACAAACCTTTTTTTCATCCCTGTTGAATTCACAGCTAGAAGATTTGATGCTGAAATTTGTGTTGCCTTTTGTGCTAGTCCTGTGATGGATTTTTGTATTGCAGATCTTGATGAAGAACTTCAGTTGAGCTACATCAAACCTGTAGATTCCTTAGCAGAGGCAATTGTGTGACTTTCAGCTAATCTGTGTGATTTTTGCTGTCTTATATAGGGAAATGTGTGAATCTGTTCTGTAAATACTTTTATTTTTTAGTTCTTCATATGAAAAAAAAATATTACTTGACAATTTGAAGACATTTGTTTAAAAAAAATTCTTAAGGGTAGTCATGTTCTTATTTGAGATGAACCCAAATATATGCACAGTAGTGTATAATGACACAGTTGTAGGGGATCTGAAGTGGAATCTACTCTCTCTCCTTCTGTAAAGATTTTATAGTTACTAAGAAAATAGAAATTGCCATACTAGATTAAGACAGTGATGTATCTAGTCCAATATTGCCAACTGTTTCAGAAGAAGGTTCAAAAAGTTCTGCTGAAGAGAGTCATAAAATAATTTGCCCACCGGATAAATATCTTCATAGCTTTTCATAACTCAGAGTTGGCTGATGCTCTCAGATTTGTGGTTATATCCTTTTCAAAGTCCTGGATGACTGTGTGCTCATGGATTTATTTTTTTAGTTGCCAGTTCAAGTCTGGGGTTTTTTTTATTTTCCATGTAAGTGTCCAGTCCTTTGCTATGACGCATGAGTCACAAAACTCTCTGACTCTATGATGAATTTGCAGGAATAGTAATAACAAAAACAAAACCACTAAACCCCATAAGCTTTATTTGCAGTTGCCGTGAGAAAATAATTGTGCAAGATCTCAGAAGTGTTTAAAAAATTATTCTCAAAGGGTACCCAGAACTTAAGGAGTTGTTTGTTTTTTTTCTTCTACTTTTGATTATGTATGTCAGTCAAAGCAACCTGCCTTTTTAGTGGTATGTTTTTCCTTTTTGAATCCTGTAGCTTTATCTTGCTCTACTAGACCTACAAGGTTACTGGTGTGAGCCATGTGTTATACAGTACTTTTATTATATCAAGTCTGCTTTGGGCTTCCAAAGTTAAAGATGTGCAGCATGCCTGATGTAGTCTCCCCTTTACAGGTATTAATAATAAACTTTTGCTTATTTCATAGGGCCATTTGTCTTCCCGAGAGTGTGAGCTAAACAGAGTGGCACCACTAACACTGAATTTCCTGGCTTTTAATCATTTATATTACAAGCTTAACGTTATTTGAACAAAGATTTTCATATTGGAATTGATATTTGACTGAGAAGGAGAGGCAGATTTCCAATGATATGTTCTGCTGATGTTTGAAAAGTGCTTTTGTTTTTAAAGGTATAAGAGTAAGTGATTATATTAAAAATATAGATTCACTTCTTGGGTTCCTTCCAGCAAGTGCCAGCAATGGTGTGCTTGTGAAGTCTGCTAGATTTATACATTTGAGACATAATTTTCTTTTGAAAACCTGCAGATTATTGTACCAATTGGAGTAGGCATTTGGGTGTCTGAAGGTCAGAGCATGACTTAGTCAAAAAATAGCAGAAATACAAATCTTTGTGCAGTCAGAAATTAAATACTGTGTTTCAGTTTGATTTTAGAAATGACCTGCACTGATGGTTGATGCTCAGTACAAGTCCTTCCTTAGCCACAAAAGCACTTGAGTTCACTGATGGCAAGATGATTCTTATTGCAGTGATATGCCAACATCTCTCTTGCACAGTAACTTGAACTTACATAAAAATCTCTGTAGGATCTCTGAAGTCACCTTCATAAGCTCAATGTCTCTCTTGCTCTTAAAGTACATAACCCTAATTTATGTTGAAATGTACATAACAACAGATGTCCTTTAACTGTGTAATCATATTATGCAGCTGTTGCTATCCATGTGCTTTCATTTTTCTATAAATTCCTGTGAACCATAACTCTTGAGTGTTATGGTTTGAATGTTAGCAGTCTTGATTGAAGACACTTTAAGTAGTGGTACTTCTATCCTGAAAGTTAAAACATAGTGCTTGCTTTCTTAATATAAAGATAAATGTTATTTTAAGGTCTCTCTGCTTTCAGATAGGTCTTAACCAAACCTGACTTTTTAAAATACATAGTTGCTTAAATTGATTGATTTTGATCTGAAGTGCTACAGGTATATAAGTGCTGATGTTTCCCCTTATTTATTTTCTGTGAAAAATACAGCATAGCTGGTGAGTAAGGAAGACCTGGCACAAGTGTTAATAATAGCCATTTCCACTTTCTTTCCTCATTTTTGGTCATTTTACATCCGTATGATATCACAGGGCACTCATGTCTTGGTGAATATGCTGAAAGACAGTAATGTCTGTCTGTGTCAGATTACTTGCTTGTCAAATAATACTCTTCCACATACTGTATACACATGTATACAGTTAGAATATTTCCATGTACAGCTATCTTATGCTGCTAAAATGTAGTCTGATCATGGCTAATGTTTTTCATTTACAATCTGTTGCATTGTATTTAGTCACTTTCCCATGAGGTATTATCTTCTAAATGAATCACTGTAGCACCTCATCAAATGTCTGTTTGAAATCTAGATGTGTCAATTCTGTTCCTTTTATCATTTGTCACTACATTATCTTCAAAAAACATCAGGTAAATTCATAAAGCACTGGGAGATTTGTTTGAATGCCGGAGTTGTCATCTTTAAGCCCTTGTGTCTGTAAGTAACTTTCCACTGCTTCCTGCACAGGCAGTTTTAGTAGTTTCAAAACCACAGAGGTTAAGCTAAGTGGCCTGTGACTCCTTGGATCTTATCTCTCTTTAGAGTGGAATGGCATTTGTAACTTCCTAGTCATTACGACTATCTCTCTTTTCTGTTGAACTGTTAAAGTATCAGTCCGAATGTACCTGTTTCTGCCCTGTTTTCTGTACTACAAGTCTGGGATTGTTTGCATACAGTTATGAAGACAAACTGATGTATGGTCAGTTTTGATGAAATAAGTCATTATCTGATTAGAGCCTAATACTAATTACCAAGTAAGAACTCTGTCCTTAATATTAACAAGAAATGTTTTGTGAATGGTAACAAGAAAGAGTTAAGCTGGGCTCTCATTCAGCTGGGGTCAGTTCACTGACTTTACTTCAAAGGCACTCTGGATTTACACTGGTATAACAGAGGGAAAACGTTAGCCCTTGATATTCTTTTCTTTTCTTCTAAAGCAAGCAGACACTGTGAAGCCTTCAAAGAATACTAGTGGCTTTATTGCATCTTCATATGCCAGTACTTTAATATACAAGAAGCAAAAAAAACCCCTTTAATCTATGTTCATGAGAGGATATCATGTGAAAAGACCACCCTTTAGGAAATAGCTAGAAGACATTAAAATATGGGGAGAGAATAAAATAGATTTGAAGTTTTTGAAGCTTTCCCTTTTTTCTTGATTAGTTTTGAGAGATACAGTGGTAAAGGATAGAGTCTGAGCAAGTAAGACCTTTGCTGCTTTTCTGCTTTTTTGTTGCTGGCCAAGATTAATAGTTGACCCTTCTCATTACCTTTTCTCTGGGCTCACTTTCATGATGAGGTAGACAAGTTTGGTCTCAGTATAACCTTTACAGGCCTAAGGAGGGAGGGGTAAGAGAGTATTTCTTAAATACAGCTTTTCTTCAGAGCAATGGGCTGAGCTACCTGAAGTCCAAGTAAGGTTTCTTGGAATTGAAGTTGCTGTTTTTCAATATTTTTGTTGCTTGAAATTCCTCCAAGAAATATTGCAAGTTGCCAACAAAATCGTAAGACAAGCAGAGATTGTATTACGTGCTTGCCCTGAAGTCCTGCTGCTTCATACAGTCACTGTATCTTTCTTGGTTTTATAGATGGATTAATAGCCCCTGATGGAGCAGTGAGTCCAGATTTCTTCAGTGATTACCATCTTCAGAATGGAGATCTCATTGGGCAGCATCCTTTTTCTAGCAGGTAAATTGATCTTAGAGAATGCATAGAATCTAACAATGGCTATTCACATTGTTTCACAGAGCTTCATTTGTTTTGCCCTCATAGCAGTGGGAATGATTTACACCGAAAAAGCTGTCTGAATTACATGCTTCTTTTAGCATATTAACACACATGTTGTAATAGGATCATAAAATCATAGAGTAGCTAAGGTTGGAAAGGACCTTAGTTGTACAATAGAAAATTAAAACTAGAGCATACATTTATTTACCTGTTGTGACAACTGCTCAAATACTATTTAGACATTATTGTTTGGAAACATCTAACAAGAAGCTTGAGATGCTGATTACCTAGAAGATTAATTTCCAACATTCTTAAATCATTAAAAAATAAGCTTTGTTTAGCTGCCAAAACTGTTTGTGTGGGGTTTGTTGTTTTTTATTCAGGTTGGGGAGTTTGGTTGGTTTTTCTGTTTGTTTTGGCTTTGTTTTCTTTGGAGGTTGTTTTGTGTGTGTGTGCCGGTTGGGTTTTGGTGTTTTGTTTGGTTTGGTGGTTTGGGTTTTGTGGAGGTTTGGGGGTTTCTTTATTTGTTTGTTGGTTTGGTTCTGGTTTGGGTTTTAGGTTTTGGTTTGCTTGTTTGTTTGTTTGTTTTTCACTTAACCCAAGTCTTCCCAGTGTGTTCTCAGTTAGATTATCGAGGGCACTTTGAAAATTTGCTAGATGAGCAGAAGATGTGGACTTGACTTTTGGGAAATGTTTCTCTGAATTCCTCCTGGTCAATAACCTCTCCTTCTCTGAATGTCAACAAGCTGGTGCAGTTTGAATTTCTGAGTAGACCTCTCCCACAGATTCAAAATAGAGAAGACTTATCTTAAAGAACCGAATCTTCATAGATCCTGTTGCGTTTAGGAAGTGCCTTTTATGGGCACTCAGTAGGAAATACTTGAAACACTTTACAGTAGTGGTACAGAATTCATTTCAACAGGATGCTATATGGACATGCCCAGCCATGTGGTTGAAGTTGTTCTTTTCCAAAAGAAGATTATTTTCACCACTTGGAACTTTAGTCATCATTTGTAAAATATGATTAATTCACAGTATCTACAGCTGAAGAAAAAAAGATTTTTCTCCTTTGCTTTCGCTTCTTGTAGTTGTTAAAGACAGTGGATGGTTGCACTTGTTTGTTTATTCTACCTGTAATGCACCAGAAAGCTGAACATTTGTCAGGGGTGGAATGGTGGTAACATTTTTAACAACAAATTAAAATAACAAAAATGCTCAGATCAGGAAAAAAAGTAGGACTTGAGAAATAGATCCTCTTGGTAAAAGGAAGTGTTTGTAATCAGTAAAGATCAAGTTCAGATTAGTGTGTAATCCTTTTAACTGAGCCTATATTTGGGAAGGGAATACTGGAGCTGATAGTTTCCAAATGCACAATCTTTGTTTCAGAGCATGCAGGCATCACCAGGAGAAACTGAAGGAAGTATGAGCTATATGCTACCCTTGGAGCCTTACTACATGACTTACCTTTTTAAACTTTAAAATAGAGAAGTAACCCAGGAAATGACAGATTTCTGTATTAACCAGAATATTGTGTGTATATGTAGTCATAACTGCCTTCATGAACCCTTGGAGATGGGGGGAAAGGTGTCTAGACTGAAGCTTGCAGACTCCTTTGTTTCCAATAAACTTAGGTATTGCTCCAGTCAAGATGCTTTTGTTTTGCCGGAAAGCATTCAGCTGGGAAGAAAAAAAATCTTGAGTGTCCTTGGGTAAAAGTTAAAGTAGATCACTGTACCTCAAGTCGCAATCCTTTATCAGGGAGCTACATTAGTAAATTGATTTTAATCTGATTGTATTCCACCTAAAATTAGTAGCAAAATACATCTGGTATGTATCTAATTAAGTATTTGTAGCATTTTCTTGCAGTGTCTCAAGGCATTTTGGAGCTCACCTTGAGAAGGAAAACAGAGAAATGGCAGTTTGGGTAATGCCTAACTTGGTAATTTTCTGTTGAAGATAGTTAGCCTCTGTAAATATTCAGATTTCTCACTAGAATTGTGTTTTCTAGGAAAACTTATTTTGATATGATTGCTCCGTGGATTTATCTGCAGTCCAGACACAGTCTAATTGGAAACAGTGTAGACTGCTGCATATGTTCTCTCCTATTTGTAACAGAGCAGGACTGAATTGTTTGATAGAATAGATAGTGGCAGTCAAATGGCGAATCCTAGTTTTCAGATGTGTGTCATTATCGTTTTGAACTTCTTGGCGCCAGAAGCCAGGATTTCCTGATGCTTAGAGCTAATGTAAAATGCATTAGTGCTCCAAGGCATGAGCCACGGAATTGCCAGTCCCATGAGTTTGAAGAGCCAGACCTTCCCCTTTCCCCCAATCTGAATTGGTGTTGGAAGGTAAAACCATACGTGCTAGAGAGCCTAATTAAAAATAATAGCAGCAAGTCAAGGCTCTTTTTATGTGTTATATAGTGTACATTTCATCCATACCAAAACATAATTCTAGGGTATTTTTATGCTTACAGTTTAAAGCTAACAAGAACCTTATGTCAAGGATTTATTTTTAACCAGTTCCAGCTTTTAATAAATCAAGATTTTTGTTATAAAAATGGTTCATTTTTCTATTATTAATGTTTGGAAATGTTTTCCAAAACTTTTTTAAAGCAAGCTGAGTTATGATTTGCATAGACATCTAGCAAGTTAACAGTAACATTTTTTTGTGAGTTCAAAGAGAAATGACCTAATAATGAGCATATTTCTGGTCTTTTCATTTGTTACACTTATTTGTTACACAATTATTTGTTGTGCCTGTGTCTTCTGGTCTTGGCCTTATATATTAGGCTTTTTAATTCTGTAATAGAAACAGTTGTTTGTTAAGCAATGAGGTGAGTTCTAAAGAAGTCTCTTCTTTCATTTAAGACCACCCTGTGAAGTTTGATGTAGGTGACAATCATGAGCTGACTTCTTGCTACTCAACTTTGAGTAATCCTTTCTTCTCCTTTCTGCATTGCTATGAGACGACTTAGGATATGTTATGTCTTCAATGTCTCTGAGGTTATTTCCTATTCTTGCAATGTGCTTAGATTGGATCAGGACTTCTCCTTGCTTCTGGGAAAGCCTTAAGTGAGATGGAATGACTCACCTTCTTAATGCCTGCATGTCACTGAGAAGCTGAGCTAGTGTTGAAACAGTGTTGGTGCCCCCAGTGCGTTACCAGGGCTTGAGTGTGTTCTTATCACCAACCCTATTTTTTTTGAGCCAGAGAATGGTCTGTGAGGAGAGGTTTTCAAGGATTGCAACCAAACTCAAGTTGCCTTGAAGATTTTCGCTGTAAGCAATACTTAATAATATTGTTTAAGGCAGCTCAGCCCACAACAGCTGTCATATATTAGGTTGTTATACCAGTTATGTTGCATTGAGCAGATAGTGAGAACCATGTGCTTCCTTGGTTGTAAGATGCTAGTTCTTAGCAGAGGTCTGGGACAGCCTCTGCCATTACAGTTCCACCAAGTTACATTCAGGAAAATTCAGAAGAATTGGAGCAGTGGCCATATCCAGATGTGCAGTTGATGAAGTGGTTGACTTTCCTGTAACCTAGTAGGGGTATCAGAACCAGCTCCTGTGAAGTCCCTGTCCCAGGAGGTACTGGACCTACATACCTAGATCTGCTGCACAGTCTCAGGCAGGTAGGAAAGTCCTTTTTTTTTTTTTTTTTGAAGTCAAGTAAAACATAACTTTAAAAAAGTTAAGCTATTTATAGGCACCTGCTGGGTTAGCACAGAGGGGTTTTTCTCGCCATTATTTTTTAAGAGGGAAACATGGAGTAATAGTATTAACGGTAAGAACATATCTACATACAGCAGGTTAGGTGGAGTATCTTAAGGACTGCATTTTTCAAAGACATTGCCTTCCCTTCACAGGGTTTCTTGGGTTTCCTTTGAAACCTAGAGACGTGACTACTGTCAACAGTTGAGAATGCTACTTTCCATTATTGATTTGTGCATCATAAAGTACACAACAACTTTGAATGCAATTGTAAAAGTATCTACCCCTAAGTTCAGTTTGTGAATTGCTTGCATGTTTGCTATTCTGGACGTATCCTGAAGCAAGCAGAGATAATTGTTGTTTCTGGTACTTGTCAGCATAAAGGAGAAGCAAGCACATAATAAAGATGTGGAAAGTTGCCATTTTTCTAATGCTGCCACTCTCACTTTAGGGACTGAAGGCATTATTAGAAATCAAAATGCTTTGTTTCTTGTAAGCTAGTTTTTGTGTTTTGCAGCTTTAGTTTACAGCTCTTATTTCTGAACTGTATTCTTACTGGAATTTTACTGCTGTGTGTGATGTCTATAAACAGAATTATTTCAGAATATAATGTACACAGAAGCAGTGATAAAATACATAAACAGCATCTCTTGTTTTCCTCAAAAACTGAGAGCAGAATGCAAACAGATTGTAAGGTATGTTTTCCATTCAGCAGAAAATACATGCTGAGGAGGTTATTTTGACAGCTTGTATCCAGGTTTTTTCATTGGCTACGAAACGACTTTTGTGATTAGATTACCAGCTTTGAATCATCTTACTGTCTTTGAGAAACAGATGGACATTAGGCATAGATTTGAAATTTTCATCTGTTATTAAAATCTGTATTCAAGGCTCTGGTTCTGATAACTCTTAATAGAGAGTGAAAGTTTTATGATTGTAGCAAACAAAAAGTCCCTCACCTTTGGCTGATGTGATGACAGCTTAGTGTCTGAGCTGCAAGGGATAAAGACCAGTTTAAAGACATCTTCAAGAATCTGTTGCTATTTGTCAAATTTTAATAACCTTCTTGAGACTAATTACTTGAAGATACAAACATAATAATGATGGCTAAATGTCTTAAACATATCAACAGTATTTTTTTCACCCTTTGGGAAACAGACTACTTTTAACCTTTCCTGGCAATAACTAGATAATGATACAAACTTTAAGTGCAAAAGCCATTTTTTTGTTAATGTCTTCATCAGAGTTCCCAAATCTTCTGTCTGTAGCTTTAGAAAGTTTGATAGTTATTAATGCTGGAGCTAGCCAAAATTTTTATTTCCCTCATCCTGAGGAAGTTTTCTCCTGTACAGAATCCTTGACCCTCTGATGTAGCAGAGCTGCCATTGCACAATCTTCATTTTTACTAAGACAAGGCGTTTCTCTGTGTGTGCTCACATCTCTCAACACAGATCTGATTGAAACTTCTTCCCAGGAGGTAGTGAGGTTTGGCATGTCAAGCAAAACCAGTTTTATGGGGTAACTGTCTGTCCTTGGTGAAACATCTTTCCTCTTGCCTGGAGTTACAGCCTAAAACTGTAGCTACAGTTCTTCTTTTTGCCATGGCAAGGTCATTGTGATACTTTGTGAGCTAAGTATATGAAGCCAGCACCTTGCAGGCTGCTCTGCATTGACTTCCATTAAGTTGTGTCTGTCTCTGGCAAGAATAGGCATGTATAACCAAGCTGTTGTGTCTCGAGTTGATGTAAGCTGCGGTGATGTGGGCTTCAGTAATACATGGCTGTAGGTCCTGGTGGGAGCACAGGGAAGACTGTTACTGTGACTGACTTTATCTCTAGTTACGTTACCTACATGTAATACCTGCCTGTGCTAAATGGCCACATTCAATGGCAAGAATAGTCATATGCACAGACTTTTTAGCTTGGCTACACTTTTGAAAATCAGATGTGAATTTTCAAGGGGAAAGACATAGGTCTGTAGCCTTCCATTCCTGTTGACTCCTGCAAGGTCATGTGAACTCCCAGTCATGAGCTACAGCTGAATAGCTTCTGTTCAGGTCAGGTACAGGAACAGCATCAGGCACTGGCAAATGCTTACTTTGTGAATGTTTAGCAAAATGTTTGTAAGTGGTTGTATCTGTAACTTAAATTCTACGTCAACATTTGTAGCTATCTTACATATAGATCCTCATCTTCAATTATATTTGCTAAGAGCAGTCACATGTTGTACTTCTCAAGCATTGAGGATTTAATCTCTTCCTTGTTTTAGTCTTTAAACCATACAGGATACATTGCTGAAATAAAGAACCTTCTTAAGGACTGAAAGAGTTGGTGACCCTGTTCTGCAGTCACATCCATGTCACATTTTCAGTGACGTGCACAGTTTATTTAGAAGTTTGAACATTCCCTTCCCAGCCTTTTAGCAGTTAAGTGCTATCTTGAAGGCTATCTCTGAAGGTAAAAAACTAATACATTAGTAGACAGTAAAAGTGAGCACCCTCAGGCAAGCCCTTACAGTTTTCAGTGGTAGAAGAAACTTTGTTTCATGGTTCTTAGGAAAATTTTCTTAGATAAAAACCATGTTCTCATGTAGGGTCTCTGCAACAGTAGA
The DNA here is from genome assembly GCA_039877255.1 of Loriculus beryllinus. Classification (NCBI taxonomy): domain Eukaryota; kingdom Metazoa; phylum Chordata; class Aves; order Psittaciformes; family Psittacidae; genus Loriculus; species Loriculus beryllinus. The sequence continues at coordinate 17,763 of JBCJKH010000942.1, forward strand.
TTTGAAGGTATCCACATCTCTCTCCTCATCATTTGAATAAAGGCAGTCATGCTTTCCTGTCTTGAGAGGTGGACACATAGTGAATCTAAAATATTTTAACTAATAGAAAAAAGGTAATGAAGTGTAAGTTATTATGATTCTACTTTTAAGCATTTTACCATAGTGATATTTCTTACAGTTCTGTGCCTTTTTTCTTTTTCATACTTAAACTTTATTTTAAAAACAAAACATGAAAACTTTTTTGCCTTTGCAATACGTTCAGCGGAGCTGTACTCAGCTTCTACCACTTGGACAGTATTTAATTTGCATTTCCCAAGAGAATCGAATTAGGTTTTATTAGTAAATTGGGCCTGTAACCTCGTAGGCAGGTTTTATTAGCTTATCACACATCAGTATTAGCAAATTGTAAATCCCACTGAAACAAATTTGAAAAGGACTTAAAGAGAAGCCCAGAACCAATGAAGTTTTTGGAGACAAATAAGGAGGTTTTTGGCTTTGTTTTGTGGGGTTTTTTTGTTGTTGTTGTTGGTTGCTTTCTGTTTTGTTTTTTAATCCCACAAATCGCTAGTGGTAGCAGTCATCTCTTCTTTTAAAATCATATTCTGTTGTTATAACTGCCTACATGTTTAGTTTTAATTAAGTTAAACTGAATATGGTCAGCAGGATTCCCCTATGTTTCTAATTTGGCTTTATATGGCTCAATATAACAGGGATAAAGCACACTTCTCATTTGGGCAATTTACTGACTATTTGTGTGAGACAGGCAGGTAAGTTTCTTTTTGTTCATCAGTCCATGTTCAGGTGGTACATGTGCTTGGCATTAAGATCCTCAACTAAAATATATCAAGAAGCAAGCAGGAACTGCTGCCTTTTGGAGGGTTTTGATCGAAGTCTGGGGCAAGCTTCTTGAAGGACTTCACCTGATTTCTTCAGATCCTGGATCATGGCCTAAGCCAGAATTCACTGTATAGTTGTTTTCTTTCAGTACTTAAATGTGGGAGTGGTGCTTCCAGGACATGGTTAAAAGCGCTTGAACATGAACTTGAGTTTCTTCATTTCTAGTTTGTAATAATTTATTTCTGCACCAGTACTAAAGAAGTTATCTCTTTCCCTGTTTTATTTTTTTTTAGGTAGTGGTCATATTCCCTGCTAACTGTAATTTTATTTTTTCATACTGTTTTCTCAAAGCAGTGTTTATAGAAATGAAATACCGCAACCTGATCATATTACAATCCAGTTTAGATGTCACTAGTTTAGGTATTTGACCAAATTATGCTGTTATGATGTGGACAGCTTTGGTGGCATTTTTGAAGACCAGGAGTCTGATTATTCAAGAGGAAGATTTTTCTCTATGACCTAGATTAGCCAGTGATTTTTTTTCTTGGAGCTTGAAGGTCTGTGTGTACTGCACCACCAAAGGATTAGGGCCCAGCACTACCTATGATTTGCACAGATCCAGAAGAGGACAATATTCTTCATATCCAGTATTCAGTATACAGCAACTTTTTTTTTTAATGTGTTTGAGTGTTTATTATTATTATTATTCTCTACTTGGACTGTATCAGGAGAAGCTTCCAGGCAGCTCTCCTTGTATCCCTCAACACTCAGATGATGTCCACAGTTGCAACACACAGAACTGATAAGATGGGCAGGGTACCAAAGTCAAGGAGAAGTGATGTTTACTCATCCAAAGTCAGGTGCCAGAACCTGGAATTAGAGCAGTACTCTCCTGTTGGTGCTCGCAGTGCCACAGTGACTGGACCACACCACTTCTCCAAGGTGTGTGGTCCGTATCATGAAGGATCATGTTGCACTTGTTTCATTTGCTGTAAGAGCTGTTGCATTGCTCTGAACAATTACACTAGTATGCTAACAGATGAAATAGCTTGTTTGGGAATATTTTTAAAGGTGCAATTTTTTCAGCAAGTTGCAGATGCCATTTGGGAAGAGTTAGCATTGAGATTTTAATGCATTTCAGCTCTTCTGGAATATAGGATGCTTGGGCCTCTTTCACTTGCAGTCACTTCTTTAACATTTTTTTTAGTTGCTTTTTATTTTTACTGTATTCCACCTGCAGTTGGCCTCATTTAAGTAACATGGTTATGGCTATGTGTGGCTATTAAGAATTTCAAAAGAATACCAAAATGCTGCAGCAGTTAGCTCAAGTCCTTTGGAATGTCTTAACCGAAAAGTACCCCAAACCTGGGTCCATCTCTTCTAAAATGTAACATTAATTAATTCCCACGTTCTGTCTTCCACTCTTAGTCCCTCCAGATGTGCTACTAGAAATAGACTGGCTCCCTGGTTACAAGCCATCTGGGCTCTGTAAACTGATTTGCACTTATATTAAACAATAAGTGAACAGAATGCGGAAGAGTTATTAAAGCATATGTACATTACTTATAAATCTCAAAGTAAAATACTAAAACACAGTAAACGGGAATGGAATGTGCAAATGAAGACCTGCTTGTTTTAATGAGTTTAGCTATGACCTTCTCAATTTCATCCAAAGAAAAGAATTTTATTTTTCACTTAAAAAAGGAGAAAAAAAAAAAAAAAAGAAACTATAAAACTGCTTACAGAAGTATCTGAGACAAAAACAAGGAAATATAATGTTCTAAACTTGACTGGTCCAAACCACTCAAGCTGCTGTGACAGCTCATAAAACTGAGAGTAGTTTTTAACTGGACTCTGTTTTACATTGCCAGAGTGAATTTTCCTTGCAGGAAGTAGCCAGAAGGTTTATTTAGTTTCCAGACTGCTGCTTTGATCTTTCCATTCTGTCACTTCTCAGGTTACATAGCCCTTTTTCACTGCAGTAAATCTGCAACAGTTAATGAGAATAAAATTTCCTCCTTCTCACTGATCGCATGCTGTTAAATGCCAAACCACAGCCAGCAGCATATTTGCAGAATTTGGCTGCACTGTACAAAAACAGCACAATCAGTTTAATCTTGTTGGTTTTGTAATTCATTTTATTGAGCTTTCCTTTTTCAAGTGACCTATTTTGTCAAGACAAGTGGTTGCAAGGCCAGACCTGGAAGAAAGATTTAAAACCGTAATAAAGCAAAGGGTGTTTTGTATGCTATGTATAAGCATGCTCACAGGATTCAAAATTAAACCTACAATGAGTAGTTTTAAAAAGTCTTGTGTATCAGTGGGATATTTCTTACGGCTATTACCTGAACTGAGTATGCGCTGCAAACAAGTCTCTAGTATAAAAACTAATGCAACTTATAAAATTAATTTCTTTTCCAAAGAGTTAAAATTGCTTTCATTCTAAAATTTAACTCTCTGAATCTGTGCTGATCGCTTCAGTCATTCAGCTGTGATGACTGAACCACCCTCTTCTCCTCCTTTTGGAAAACTAGAAGGTTTGGAGTGTTTCAACCTTCTAGTTAAAGAGTTTATTTGCCTTCTGGGGTTTGATCTTTTTAAGCTTTTTATTTTTTCCAAGACTTGCTGCCCCAACCTTGGCCTGGAAACATTTTATTTTGTTCATTTAAGTGAAGTTTAAAATTTTGCATGATAATGCTACTCCAAGGTATAGATCTCCAAGAAAATATTCCACATCTGTATCTGGCTTGTTCCCTAATATGTCAAGTGTTTGCCCTAAGAAAGCAAGCAGGAAGAGGCATTGAGATTTACTTCCTTCTTGGTTTAAACTATAATCATTACTGATTTGTAGTAGATTTTGACAAGATTTCACTAGGGCCCTATGTTGCTGTGTAAAAGTGGTTGAAATCTGGACAATCATTTGTGATGGTAAAAAACATTTAAGGTTTATTCATCAGTAATAACACCCAACTGCATTTGCTGTGTGCACTCTAGTAAGCACTGCAAATCCCCAGTAACGTTAACTTTCAGAAAAGACTTTGAAAGCTTTTACTGGCTGCAGCTGTAAGTCAGAGCCAAAGCAGAACAGATTTTTCTGACTCTCCCTTCCTCCAGCATCTGGATTATCATGCGCGCTGAGTTACCTGGTTCTTGGTGCTGAGTGCAGTAACCTGTTGGCATGGCTTTTCTGGGTATTTGTACGCAAGAGGGAACCTTTTTCCCTGCTTGCTCTGAAGTACGGAGCAGAGTTGCAGTGCTTGGACTTGAAGAGCTTATATAAATATTTAAAAGGAATAATTCTCCAACTAGGAGCCCTTCAGTGCAGGCCACTGAAAGCTTGCTTATCTCGGAGTACATTTTCACAGTGGCCCTGCTCTGTAACCTAGCAAAGGAAGCAAGAAACACTGCTTGTGGAAGATGTGGGCCAGATCCTGAGCTGATGTAGTCACTGACCCCAGTCACCTCTCTGAAGTTGACGCTTTACGATCTTACCCAGTCTGTACCCAACATAACACTGACATTGCTGGAGCTCATTGAAAGAGATGCTTAAAACTTTCCCAAGCCAGACTTATTACAGTTTGAGATTAAGGCAATGTACTCCTCAGTTTATGGAATTGACAGAAATAATCTGGACTGTGCAAGGAGAGTGGGGGAGGAAAGGACATCTTTATTGCCTGCTTCTCAGGGCTTTTTTAATTTGTTTTAGTTCATAATTAATTTTTAAGAAATGGATGTATCTAATCAGTGGATACGGCCAGTTGTTGAGCCAACAGCAGAGATGTTTCTGTCAGGCTTATAACGGAAAGTCAGAACTCTTGGTTTCTGTTCCAACTCTGACTGTGCACTTGACCTTTAACAAATCCTGTACAGAATAGCTGAGAAACTCCCTGTCCATGTGGCAGAGCTGTGAATGAAGGAATGCTCGTGAAATTACCCTGATGTCCCTCAAAGAAACAAGATGGCTCTACGAAAACACTTGAGTTGCTGTTTTGCCCACTGACCATGTTCTGGATTGGTTGCATTTCTAGGAGATCAGAAAAGTTCTTCTTTCCCCTTTATGAGGGATGTTACAGAATAAGCCAAAGTCTTTTCTACCTATGTCAGTCTAATTTGAGTCTTCTCGGTACTGTATTTTGTCACTTGGCTGTCTTTTAATGTCTGGGGTGTTTTTTCTTGCAATACTCCAATGGGAAACTGAGGTCATGGAGAAAAGGAGCAACTTGTCCAGGATCACACAGCAGGTAACTGACAGAGCAAGAAACTGAGCCCAAATACTAAGCTGCTTTTACAGAGCTTGGATCGCAAGCTTTACAGCTTTCAAGCAAGGCTCTTACTGAATTTGGCTAAGCAAGGTCATTTGTATTTAGTTCAGTGCTTTCTTACTATTCAGTTGGGAAATACATATTTTATTATTTATTTTTTTAAAATGCTGCCTCCCCACCAGTGAATTTTGGCATGCTTATTGCTTGGTGCATAGCTGGAGCCTGACACAGACGACACAGTGCTCATTTCTCCACAATTGTCAGATTGGCATTTGTTTATAATTAAATGGCAGAAACAGCAGTATTGTGCTCAGATACAACTGGGCACCGAGTCCAGAGCCACTGGAAACTTTAAGTCATTAAGTGGACTAAAGAAAGCTGGATCACATGAGAAGAGAGACATCAAATCCCTAAAAGCTGTATCATACACAAGGGAGCTGAAGTATTAGTGCACAGGTTCATTCTGAAATTCACGATCTTTTGAGCAGATACAGTATTACTGTTTAAGGAATGTTAGTATTCAGTGCTAATGTAGAGATGGACTCGGTATTTGATGCAGTGTGCACAGTCACAGTCCCTGCCACAAAACTCCCCTCCCAGTGGAGCTTGAGGGATAGAAAGCATGGGAAAAAAGCTTCACAGATAGGGAAGAAAAAGTCAGGAGCATGAGAAGCAAAATTTAAGAGACTTGTGGTTTGGAGTTTAACGTCATTACCAGTAGTGGGAGAATCTACAGTTACAGGACATTACATAAAGTAACATTGTTTTTTCTAAGGCTTCTCAGTGTATGCTGTTTCTCCATAACCCATGGTTTGTGCTTTTACTCTGAAGGACAGAAAATTTATGGTGAGTGAACCAAAACCAGAGGTAGCTGGCATGCAGAAGTAAGTAGGATCATCTTCTCAGTCACTCAACTCTAACCAAGGGAAAAGGCAACCAGCTTTATGCTGCTTTCTGATGCTCTTCACTCTTTCATGACTGGTGTCATGAAAATGGTATCTCATCCAGTGGTTAGCTGACAGCATCAGCAGAAATCCCTAATTGGGGGAGCAAGACTGCAGCCTCTCCCCATTCCATATGGGATTATACTGCCGTGCAGAGCAGCTGTTGTCTTAGACCTACAGTCTAGCACTTTTCATCAACACTTTCAAACAAACAAAAATACTGAGAGGAGAGAAAAAATACAGACTTGCTGCTGGCAAACTCCTCTGTCTCTTGTTGGCAAGTATTACGAACAGTAAACTCCATCTCAGTTGTACATCTCAGTTGTACAGGTTATAATGCTGTGCTTGTCTCAGAGAGTGGTGTGCAACTTCAGTGGCTTAGGTACCTCCTTAGGCAAAAGTACAGCCTTCAGTATTCATCTGAGCATTAACTTGTTTTGTCTGTTACATACAGGAACCTGATACACCATTACAGACTACAGGGGTTTATGGCATGTGAGTTTATAAAGCAATATAGGATGGTAACTGTACTGCATGTGATCAATGGTGCCATCACATACAGGTAGATTCACAGAAGGGAAACATTAGGACTTTGAGGATGTGCTGCATGAAATTCTGAATGTCTGCCTGGGATGAGGTAGGCGATGTTTCAGAAGTGAAAATGGTGTATTTTAGAAACTGTAATGTAAGGTGTATAAAGCAAGAAGGTACAGAGGAAACAGTGGAGTTGCTATGAACTGTACTGATGTCAGGCTTCTGAAGGATGTTCAGGAACCTGGTTTCAAATCCTGTTCTCTGATACTGAGGAGGAGTTTTGCAAAGCTGCAGGTATGATCAGTGGCAACAAAAAGAGATGTCACTGGGGCTGCATATTAATGCCTGCAGTAAACCCTCTCAACAGCTCACTTAACCATGTGGAGAACTTTGGGTGTAATTCCTTCAATTAGGACTTGGTTAGGGCTGCTGATGAGTTGAGAGCTGCAGGGCAGTGTTTGCTTGTCTTGCCAAGGTCAGAGTACCTAGTCAATTACAAAGTTATTTTTTTTCCTAATAAAATAATAAAACTTGTATCCTCACTGAGTAGCTGGGAGCCTCAGATGAGGCTGACATAAGCCTTGTTGATGCAGAGTAAGGAAGGAGGATTGATAGGGATTTAGAACAGGTTCAGGATGAAAATGTAGCTGAAATTGTGGCTCTGGTGAAATCACTGTGTGTGTTTAGCTTGGGTTTCATTTTCAGTGGGCAGTGATTTTTGGGGTGCTTTAATTTTGGGTTTCCAACCATGAAACTGATTGGCAGAAAAGGATTAAATTTTGTCCCTAAAGTGTAAGTTCATAAACTTTAACCTCTAAGGTGAAGACTTTTTCCATCCCACCTTCATCAGCACAGGCAGTCATGGTCTTTTATACTACAGTCTATACAAGTAATTCTTGCCATGCTGCTTCATGCCTGTCTTGTGAGTGTGCAGGCCTGTTTCTTGCTGGGATTGCTCAGGGATCCATGCATCCTATGCAGGGATTTCCAGTTGGACTTCAGGGGATTACTTTTACCAAGAATTTCTCTGGTGACCCAGGACTTGCCTTTCTGAGGCTCTGCTTACGCTGGAGAAATTAGTGCCCATTTCAGAGCAACTTGTCAGCACCAGCACTAGTAACAGTGTGAACACTAGTGTGGACAGGCTTAGGTGTCTTATCGCATCAGGGAAACTTACAGAAAGCAGCCCTGCTCCATGGCCAGTCTGCACCCAGGTGCTAATTACCCTAGTTCAGAATAAGCTCAAGAGCCTCTCTTCCTGTACTCTGCACTCATGAGCAGCAAAGATACGTGAATGGGAATTGCAGTGGAGGGCTGCTGGCATAGTGTGTCCTGTCTGAGCCTGCCAAGTTTTCCAGACATACCACAAAGCCTATCTAGTCTCTGAGGCTCTGAGTGCAGGAGGGAGTTAAGGAAAGGAAGCATTTTGCAGACATAGTAGGATGCTGGCTAGCATTTCCTGCTTTGAGGGGAGCACTGTTGGTCCTTACACGTTAAATTATGTCAGGGCACCTTGGATCCTAGGTGGGTATATTAATTTGGATGCTACGAATCAGAGTAGGTATCAATAAGTAGAGCTGTTAAGAAATCTCTCCTCACTCATGCACATCAGGAACATTTTCCTCTCCGGCATGTGTTCTTCAGCTCCCCAGCAGTACAAGCAAATTGGAAAGTTCAGCTGTCATTTGGAGAAGGTCATAGATCACACTAGCAGCCTGAGTAATCCAAGAGGTTTTAAGTATCCTAGCATTTAGTTTAAAGTGAAATTTGCTCTGACAGGGGCTGGCAGACCAATAGGAAAAAGAAATATTTGTGCTTGGAGAAGTGCTTGTGTAGAGACCTCGAGTATAACTGATGGCTAGAAGTGATTTCAGTCTAAAAAAAACAAATCATTAAGAGAGTGCATAGGGGTAAAATACACAGTTCATATTTTAAAGGGTCTCAAAATGAACCAGCAACTGGGGTTAGCAGTACATAGTAATTAGCTGTACTGTTCCCTGTTTAACTCCATCAGCCCCAGGCATGGTAGTAAACTTTGCACAAGGAAACAGTCGTGCTTTGATGGTGTGGATAGTGAGCACCAATCTCGGTGCACACGTGTGCCATTTTGAGTCAGAGCTGCCTTAAATAATTTGCAGATTAAGGCAGTGGCATGAATCATTTTTCTCAGGAGTTTGTGTGGTGGTGCATGATCTGTGTCTGTTACACAGCTATTGGGATCACATACGCTTCTGCTACGTACCTGCTGGAGCAGAACTGACTAATGGAGAGAAAAAATACCAATATGGGAATGAGTATTGTTATCTCAGTGGCATAATTACGTGTCCCTAACTTTTGGTGAAGACAGGCTGACACTTGCTTTGCGGAGCATCAGCTTTCCCTGTAGATGAGGTATAATAAATAAAGCCAGCCTTTTCCTAGGAGTAAGTTTCAAAGTTGGTTGCTGGTGTAAATTGAAAAACACATGGCAGAAGTCATGATCTTGGGCAATCATTACCCAACAAGTGTTTACAGCTGAGAAGCTACCATCTTTCCTGGCTATACCCTTCTGCTGTTCTTGGCAAATGTGGCAAGGATTCATCAGGACTTGGTTTTTAAACTGGTCCCCACCTCTGAGGGTCATGCTTGCAGAGTCACTGCCCTTGGCCTGCCAGCCATACCAGTATGCCAGACTTCAGTCTCCAGACATGTTTGCTGTTTTGTTGCCCTACCCCACAGTTACCTCCTGGGTTCAATAGCCTTTCCTTCAACTAAGAGGGGAAGCTTCTTGCTACAGGCTGCCAGCACAAATAATCAAATAGGCAAAGCTGGTATATTTCAAGAGCACTAAAATAAAAATGAAGCCAATTTTTTTTAAAGCATGGGCAAGCCTTCATTTACTTCACAGAAATACTTAGATAGGAAAGAGTAGTGATTTGATCAAGGTGTTCTAATGTGATTTTTCTGTTCCTTTTTTTTTTTTTTCTAACTGTCTAAAGTAGTTATCAGCTGATTCATCTCTTCCAGTTTTCTTCAGGACACTAACATATGTCTGAACCATTTGGAAATAACTGATACTCCTCAAAGTTTAAACTCTGGGGATCTTGACCTAATTACTTACACATTTATTAAAAAAAATATGAAAAAAATTTCTGAGAATGTGATTGAAACCATATTTCCCCTGCTCTTGTTATCAATTTAAATACATTTAAAAGTTCTTTGAATAAGGATTACTAAACTGGAAGTAGCTGGAAGAGCTCTGCCTGCAGTAATAGAGGGCCACTGCCACCTCGTGGTTCAGCGTCCTTATTACACCTCCACCCTATGTTCACAAGGCTTTCCGCCACTGCGTGGTACTGGCTCCATGGCTACTCTGCTTCTCTTTGCCGTGCTGAAGGGACTGATCCGACGGACGGCTCTGTGTATGAGTTACGGGGCAGGGGCATTGCCAATTCGAGTACAGACAGACAGATGTGGAAACAGCAAAGCACTTTGTGTGCTGGATTTCTCAAGGTATCTTCAGGTGAAATGGAAGGATTTTTTTATTTCCTGCAGTTTGGTTTATGGCTGTGTCCCTTCACTCTCAGAGGACACCTCTCTGCCTCAGAGCTTCCACCTTCATGTGATTATGAGAATATCCCATGAGTGAACTGGTTTCCTGAGAAACCAAGTACCAAAGACCCTTTTCTTAGGACCTCATGGAAGCAAAATCTGAGGAAAGTGTTTTTGTAAGGGCAGAGTGATGGGACATGATCCCCTGCCAGCTGAGCCCTTTCAGTCTAACCAATTCAGGAGTGGCAGCTTTATGCTGAGCCAGGGCCTGGGGCCCACCCATTGTACATCTTCTGGATGGGTCATTCTTTCCCAGCCCTGACTCTTGCATAACCCATGTTCCATATGTATAATTGGCAGTAATGAGGTTCAGCTTTTCCCCACTCCAAAAGCACTCTGGTTCTTTGTGTTCTGACAGTCTTCAGAAGGGAAGTTCAACTCATTTCAATGCATCCTTAGTCAGGCAATAAATCAGAACCCTTTTCCATTTGTCCTCCTGAAGTGGAAGTTAAGCAGTGACATAACTATGAATAGGCAATAATCCAGTATCTTAGGTGGTGTTCCTTCTTCCTCTACCTCCTGCATGAGAGTTATTGCTGAGTATGAAATATGTGCCACTTTTCCCTAGGCAGTTTTTGTGCTTGAGTGTCTAATTCATTACCTTGGGACTTTTTAGGTGTAAAGGATGCTGTTCTACATGAAAAAATAGTTTTGTCTCATTAGTTTATAACCTTTCAGTATATGATGAATTCTGCCATTTGACTGTTAATCTTGTATCCCACCAAAAACAGTGTCCTTTACTCAACTATGTTGATGTGCCAGATATTCTCACTTTTTCTCTTCTAGCAGGTTATTTTCCCAGGGGCTTCAGAAATATACTGAAGGAAGGAAATCAGATTATTCAGATGTACTCTGTAGGGCTGGGCTATCAGTGGGCTTTGCAAGAAGCATGCTTGAAGCCTTTCCTGAAAGAGAGGTTAACTTTAATGTGCAGAGAAATTGAGTCGCAGAAGTAAAGCGCTTTGCTAGTAAATCCATAAAGGATAGCATATTTCTGTCTTTCTGGAACTTCTGCTTGACCTGAAAGCCTTTACTTGGTAAGAGTTGTGCTGATTTATCTGCAGCATTTCTTTTCACATCAAGGGAAGAGGGGAGAGAGCAGTGCTGGCTAGAAGGAAAATATGGCTTGCAAAGTTGCCTCACTAAATTCTCTCCCTAGCAGGAAGAGTTGGAGCCACCAATGCTAGCACACCTTCCTCACCCTACAAAACCCTACATTCTCTCTCTACTCTTTCGTAGCATCGGAGTTGATGGTTTTGGTCAATCACCAGGAGTTCCCGGCCGCCCAGCAACTGCCTATGGATACCGCCCGGATGAACCTTACTACTACAGCTATGGAGCACGATAAAACAGCCCACTCTGCTCTCCAGGATGCTGTCAGCTGCCCTGGAAGAATTTGTGTATGGCTGGCAGCAGATCTATCCCTTGGTAATGCATGATTGTACCACGATGGGTCCATTGTTATGTATCCTTTGGCATGTGTAGCTCCAGATAAAGCTAGCCTTTCTCAGTCCAGTGTTCTAGTGAGTGTTTATTCTTTGGTTGCTCTTTGTTAGAATTTTTGTACAGTATTTGCTCTGTGACTTGAAAGCAAGAATTGGAAAGCTGCTGGATCAGAAAGTGTCATATTATGTATATTAAGCTACTAATTTAATTTCTATTAAACACAAAACCTATGTGGCCAGCGGCTGTGAATGTGTTTCTAACCAATGTTTTGTTTGTTTTACAAGACATTTAAGAAGAACACTTAATGTGAAGTGTGTTTAACATGGACTGTTTCCTGCTAACACTTCAGTAACAGGAACACTATTAAGCCCCAGCATCTCCTGGCACTGCCCTAACATAAGGTTACCAAAGTCCAGTCCTGAGTCTGAAGGCTTTAATAATGGAAAGATGGCACAGATTCACTCCCCCGGAGCTTCAAACACGTACAGTCAAGTTTAAATGCTTGAAAGCACTTAACATTAGAAACTGCACTACAACAGAATACCTTTACCATAGTGTTTAAATAGACTTCTGTGGGCTGAGGGAAACTAGCCACATCCTGAGGACTAGCAAGAGACGAAATCCCATTAACATGCTTCAGAAGCCAGATGCAGAGCCTTCCTCCCCCAACTTCCTCGTCCTAAAATACAAAGGCATCCTGCCCTGCTTGTTTGCAGAGTATTAATCTTTTGCCTTGAACATACCTTTGAAAACCTTGCTTTATCTTTCAGAAGTGTGCAGGTACTTTCATATGCACTGTTACTCACTACGTGTCATGCTGACTGACTGGAAATGATTCTAAAATTAGCCATGGCATTTCTTACCAGTTTTCAGCCTCCTCTCCGCACTGGCTCCATGTCCATGGCTGCACATACTGGAGGTAGGTGGGAGAACAGTATTGCCAAGATTAACTGGTATTTAAAAAATAATTTTCTATTCAATTTTAACTGATTTTTATGCAGTTTCTTGGAAAATGCAAGACCTTGCTAAAAACACTACACAAAACTTGAATTAAACTAACAGGTTTCCAGTGTTGTACCTTTCTAGATTCTTTCCATTGGTCTGATCCCACACTTTATCTGCCCAGCAGTTGTGCCGCGTTTACTCAAAAGCTCTCAGATATTTTTATATTTATAGCTGTGAGAGGAATTACCTGAACTGCACAGTCACACACAGGCTTTTCTTCTGAGACTGGCACTCGCTCGTCAGGCTTTTCCACAAAATTAGTGTGAAGTTATTTAAAGCAGTTGCCCTTCTCATGGAATGTGTTTTGGGGGGAAAAAAGAAGTAGGTCCTTGGAGTATATGCAAACTATCAATGAAACTGAAGGAGCCTTTAATTGGAAGCTTCAGGTTAACGAGGAACTACAGTTGAGCTTCAGCAAATGGGTGCTGGTCTGTAACTGTAATATAGTTGTGACCATGCTGAGAATAAATGGCAGTGGAAAATCTCTGGCTGCATTTTTAGTATTCAATGGTAGGAGTTTATGAGAAAAGAATAAAAGATCAAGTATTTGTAGCTTTGCCTGGCAGCAGCTAAAAGAAGAACATCATTTATCTGCAAGCAGAGCTTGGTAAAAATTACTCAGCACTTAGTAGCCCGGGGATAGAGCCTGCTAGCCAATATGAAAACCAGCTGTGCCACTATACTCTCCAAGGCAGGAGAGAGGCCGATTTTCCCTTTAATTACCGATCCTGAGCCAGAAAGGGGGGAAAGATAGGAACATGTAGACTTTTCAATCTGTATCACATTTCCTGTAGGTGCCAGAGGGAGACTGGAGTGTCTGACCTGTAGGGTAACTCTTTAATTATCTGTATTTATGGATTCAGTCCCCAAGTACTGTATCGTGCATAATATGGGGCAAGGAGGGATCTGCTGGCTTTTAGCAACTTCTGCAACTGCTGTCCTTTCCCCGTTTTCCTCATTTCCCTGACTTTGTGTACCTCCTCTTCTTTTCCTGCAGCAGGATTCTCAAACCATCCCATGAGTGTCCTCTTTCCCAGTCTGCCGCTAATTCATTAATGAGTTTGGTTAGGCAGGTGTTTGAGACATAATTAGGCTGTAAAGTTAATAGCACAATGAAATAAGCATAGGCTGAGAAGTTCGTATGTCTGTTAGCTATTATTGAGGCTTTCTGCAGATGTACAGTATAATTTCAGTGAGCAATATACTTAATGCAGCAGCCCAAGGTCTTGTTTTAAATTAGCATTTGTACCACACAAGCACTGAGGAGCTTACTAGGGCAACAGAGGGTGGGGAAAAGCAAAAGTAAACAAGTATCCTTGGCCTGGATTGCTTACGAAGGACCTGACTCAGTGTTTTAAGTATCAGTGTATGCCTGGAGCTGTCTGGTAACAGTTTAACATGTGCATTTCATTCCAAAGTAAGACTGCCATGATTTTGTTTAATTTAATCCACTCTGGATTAAATGAAAACAGGAACAAGATGTATCTTCTTTTGGAGTAAGTGGGACAAGCTCTGTTTACATACAAGAGATTTCAAGCCTCTCTGGCAGGTTCCTTAATGGAAATCCTGTAATGCACCACTGGTGAGCTCAGCCATCCAACCTGCATGGGAGAAGGCTGAGAATAGATACAACCATCATTCCTTCCCTGGCCATCCTCAAGCAAAAGAAATACAATGAAGCTGATTTACTGGTGCAACTTACTCTGCAGCTGCAGCCCTTAAAAATTATCCTGATCTGGTCATTTTTTCTTTATGAGGTTAAGGAGAGAGCTCTGAGGCACCAAGAGAGGTACTGGGGTTGCTGTGTGGGCAAGCGGAAGACAGTGCTATACTGCATGTAGTGCACGGGTAGATGGTGACATCTGCAACCAGTCTAGAAACCCACTTGAATGAGAAAATGGACTTTTCTGGAGTTGGTATGTTGGGGTCTCTGACCCCTAAAAAGAGAAACCTACTTCTGTTTATTAAGAAATTGAGTGCTTGACAAATAACAGCAAAAGGTAACTATAATGTAGTTGTAACTAACATGATTACAACAGGAGGACATCATTGGGGGAGCCATTGGTGGCAGCTCAGGTCAGTGCTGGGAGCTACCCCAGCCCTGTCTTTTTCCAAAGGCCCTGCGGCCTGCAAGAGGAAGCACTGGGGGACATTTCTGCAGTGCAACTGCACCGGAGTCTGCTGGTCAGTGCTCCCCAGCCCCCCTTCTAGACCTTACAGGCTCTGTTCCATAGATGTGCTTCTTGCTCAGAGTTACGGAGCTGTGTGTCTCTCCACTTTGCCAATCTTTTCTTGGTCAGTTGACTTAAGTCCAGTTACAGACCTAATAAGGCACGTGCTAAGAGGTCTGTAATCCTGCTAGTTCGCTGTCTACTATCTCTCCTGCCTTTGAAAGACAAGGCAGAGGTTCACACCTACCTCACTGGGTCCTGGGTACTCTCTGGGGAAGCCTACCTCGGCTGTTCTTGGGAAAGGCAAACTGCAAAGCTTGCAGGACAGGAGCCCAGCTCATGGGTTTGTACAGAGCCTGCCCTGAGCAGCCTCAGCACCTCTGCAGTTTGCGTGAAACGATAGACTCACACAGTAAAAGCAGATAAAGGGAGGGAGTGTGTCTCCACAGAGGCAGTCCAGCAAATCAAATACACTATAAATGATGCAGAGCAGCCAAAGTTTGGGTTTTTTCCCCACCAAGAGCCACATGAATTACACCACAGCCTGAAGCTGGAGCTAAGTGTTGTGAGTAGAAATCAGTTTTTGCTTATTAAGAATGTTCTGGTTTTACCTGCAGCTCTTCAGGTCTCTCAGTCTCCTGCCATGCACACACAGAGGACATACAAACTCACCCTTAGGCCCTTGAATAAACTGGTGATGAATTTCCACAGTTTCCCTGTTTTGCGCGTTGGGGCCATGTTTTTTTGCCATGGCTATCCCATTTGAGCTAAAGGCTTCAGATCTTTCCTACCTTTGAAAGAGGGAGGTGGTATATCTGAACTTCATATTCGTTTCTATTCCTGTATCCATTATGTTACCCGTGATACGTGACATACTTTGCCTGGCACACTGTGTATAACCTATTACACTTCCCTGCATCCTCCTCCTCCTCCCATCATCTCTCTGCTTTATTTGAAAACATACAGACCACCCAGTGCAGTTGGAAAAGAAGGCCTTCCTCTTCCTAAACACACAATGAAGCTCAGTGGAATGGGGTTTGGATCTGAGGGGATCCCTTCTGTCCAGATACCTGTGGCTTTGTTGTGTTGAACAGACTCCAGCATAAAGAAGCCACGGGCACTGGCCAGCACACCTCTGTCTCTGGGAGCGTCTGCCCTGTTCATGTTCTGAGCACATACAAGAAGGCTTCACTAGTAATGGGAGGCGGAAGTACATTGCTAAAGAATGCAGTCTGCGAAGTTCATGCCAGACTTGAGAGCGCAAAACTTAATGCAGGCTGAACAGATGGGTTTGAGTTACTAAAGAACACAGAGGCCTTAGCACAGCTTAGACCACCTTTGCTCAACGCACTGCCATTGCCATTAAATCTTTGTCTAGACGCGACCATGGGATTGGGGTGTGCTGCCGGGCTCTCAGCGTTGGGTTCACAAGGACCGAGCAAACCACATCCTAACATCCTGGCGCTGCATGAAACTGGAATAACACTGGCGAGATGAAAATAGTGTGTGAAAAGCCCGGACCTCCCACTGCACTATAGTAACTCCTTTCAACGTTCCTTGTGCCGTCCAAAATACTCACATGAAATCTCTCCCCGGAGCCACTTTACTCGGCAGCAAAGCGGGCAATTAGTTTTAACGGCGTTAAATACATCTCCTTACGATGCACGAGTTCCACCACCAAAGCAAGCGCTGGGGGCTGGGGGGGTGTCAGACAGACCACCTGCCTCGTACCCCTCCTGCCCTTTGTTCTGCCTGCCCGGGAGCGCCGTGTGGGGCCGAGGCGGCGGCTGCGGAAGGAAGTTAGGGCGCTGCGTGTTCGAGTGAGGGACACCCCATTGCCCAGGTGCCCCGTACCCGTAAACCAGGCAGCACAGCCCGGCCGCCGGCGGGTCCGCCTTGCCCCCCGAGCCCGCACCACGGAGCGGCGGGGATGGCGGGGACAGCCGCGGGGCTGGGCACGGTTCTGAGGCCTGGGGCTGCGGGGCCGGGTGGCGGCTGCCGAGACCCAACCGCCGCGAGCGAGGGAGCAGGGGCAGCCCGAGGGGAGACTCGCCCATAACCAAAATGGCCGCCGCCGCTTCACGGGCCTCGCCCTCGCGCAGCACGACCTCACTCCCTCTTCGCCCCGCCCCCTCTGCCCACCCCTCCCGCCGCCAGGGGGCGCGCGAGGCAGGTGGCGGCGCTCCGCCTCCCCTTTTCTACGGCGCGGCGCTGCCGGAAGCGCGGGTCGGCGGCTGCCGGGTGAGGGAGGGAGCGGTCGGTGGGGCCGAGGCGGCAGCTCCCCCGGGCCGGCGGCGAGCAGGTGGGGAGTGCGCGGGCAGCGGCGGGTGCTGGTGGAGGTAGGGAGCGGGGAGCGGGCGGGGGACGGGCGGCGCGGGGGGTGGCCGGACCCCCGCTCCTCCGCCCGCCGCAAGGCGCTGGGGGTCCCCGCGGCACCGGCTCCCCTGGCGCCCGGGCGGTGTCGCCGGCGGTGCCCGCGGGACGTGGCACCGCGCCTGAGGCCGGCGCTGCTGCGGCGGGGCACGGGCACTCGGTACCGGCCGGCGGTGCCGCAGGCCTCGCTCGGGACAGGCGGGTCCTGTCAGCCCGCCCTCCTTGCGGGTGTTTGGCTCCGGCAGGTGCGGCGGGGACGGGGGCCTGCGGTCGGTGAGTGCTGCAGGAGGCGGCGGTGTGCCCGCGGCTGGTGCTGGGCTCGTGTTCTCTGGGAACCCGCCGCGTTAAAGTCGTGCTCTTCCGCCATGCCCGGGGCTGTGCTGTGCTTCGGCAGGTGCGATAAGACCACGCTGCCTCTCTCAGTGGCTGTTGCCTGTTGATCGCCCACCTGCCTGCGTTTCTGGCACCACAGGTGGCCAGTAGATGTTGCGATTGTCGTGTTGGGAAACCTCTGCTTTGGGAGCAAAGCTCCCATCACCTCTGACAGCAGCTCCCTGAAGGCTCTGCTGGCGCAGGAGGTGGCGCAGGGCAAGTGGAACATCAGGAACTGCCTGACTCGTAGCCGTTGAGTGACAGGGTGTAGTGTCTGTTTCAGGTGAATGCCCCATACATGGTGTCATCACTCCGCGAAGAAGCTAACCCGAAATCCCAACTCTTAACACCGTTTATGTTAGCAAACCCAAGTTGTTCTTAACGACCAGTCCCTCTGGCTTTCTCTGCTGAGCTCCTCTCCGCCTCAAGGTGCGCTGTGTGTTGCATCTAATGTTCATGTTTACAGTTAACTGAAAATAAGATACTAACGGGTTGTAACATGGGTAATGCTTTTCTCTCATGACACGTGTGATCCTTACATAGTGTAGTTGTGTGATAGTTCATTAGAGTTGGAAGAACACTTGTGTGGATTTTTGCTACACTGAGGCATGTTTTGGTGTGCTGTGAAAAAGAAGCCAAGCAACAGTTTTGCAAAGCTGACATGTTCCTGAAAAGTGTGACTCATGTTCCACCTGCTGCTGTTGCCCCTTGGTTATTCAAAGCTGGTCGCTTGACGGTGCTTGGTGTTTGGTACCGAGACTTGTTGGGCTTCTGAGAGGCGGTTACCAGGAATGGGGGTGCTTGTTTGAAGCTGACGGTTGTACAGTGGCACTCAGTAGATCAGTTACTTGAATGACTCCAGCGTTACAGTATTTCTGAACTATGTGTGTCTCTGAACCCAAATCTGTAACCAGTGAATGTGTCCATGTGTATCTGGGGGAGCACCAGGCAGGTAGATACTTTGAGCTGTCCTAGGCAAAATCTGACTGAGAAGTAACTACAGCAGAGCTACAAAACAAACCAAAGCTGAAAAGAGCCAAGAATAAGAATACATGTACTCAGCTGTGCTGCAGTTCAGGCTCCTATAGGTTTCTTTTTGTTTTTTAAAGGTCATGTTAAAGGAATCAGCACTGAAAAGGTGCAGCTCCATCCCTGACACCAAAAGGGAAACATGCATGATGCTAATACAGTGTTAGATTTTGGGTGGATCAGGACAAAGAAGCTTAGTTGAAAGCCCACCAAACCACAATTATTAGAGTGTTGTGGTTGTTGTACACTCACTTGGTACACTCTGGAGGGTGTTTACATCAAACAGGAAAGCACCATAATGTGTTCTGGTTCCCGTATCTGCTGCATTCTTAGGGTTCATTCCTCCCAGCAAGAAGCACATCTGGAGTTTTAGTTACCTGTCTGTAACAGAACAGTTAACTAACAAAGGTAATTAAATGAAGTGTGAGCAAGGATTTATATAGAGCCTACTAAAAAGGCAGCATTCGACTCCTTCACAGGACTCCTGTTGACTAGTGGGTTGTGCAGTTGGCATATTCACATTTAATAAAAACATCAGCTCATAGCATGTTTAAATATAGGACACTTTGGCAAGAGAAGGGGCAGTCTTTTAGGTAACTAATTCTTAACTGAAGCAGTGGAAAGAAGTCAGGAAACTGTGACAGGGCAGCTCTCTCCACCACTGACCTCTGAGCTCCTGGCAGGGCTTGAGCTACAGACATGGGTGTGGGGCCAGAGCAGCAGCTTTGCTGGAACAGCTCTGTTGGAGAGCTGAGACTCGCATGTTGTTGCCTCCTGAAGCCTCAGGTCAGAGCTGGAAACAACCACCATAAAGCAATTCTCCAGTTGCAAAAAATGCTGGGGGGTGGGCAGGGTTTTTTCTATACTTTTCCTGAAAACTGAGGTTTTTGCTCTGTCCTCTTGTTACTGAAGATCATTTGCTGGCTTCCACATGCAGCCTGGTATTGAGGATCTCTCCCCTAGCCTGTGATCACAGCCTGCTATTGAGGATCTCACCCCTAGCCTTTGATCACAGCCTGCTTACAGCACATATGCTCGGTCTGTGTTTTCCAAAAGCCTCTGCAATCACTGTGTTTGTTTTACCAGTTTTGTATGCAAGGAAGCAGCACAAAAATCTGTGACAGCCTCTTCCTGACAGGCTGTGGGAGGAAGGAAGGGTTGGCAGGCACATGGGATATTTCTCAGATGGAGAGAAGGTAATCTGGGGGGAAAGAGCATGCTGCTGAAGGAGGTTACCTGACAAAGCTTCATTCTGTGGCTTGGAGAATTAAGGAATGGTTGCTTTGAAGGCAGTTAGGGGCTCCTTGTGCATTAAGGCAGTGGCTGTCATGATTCCTAACTGCTGACTGTGCTTAGTCTGGATTAAACCTCTGTAGTAGGTATCTGCATGACTGGGGGTACTGGGTTTGGTAGCCAGGTCAGGGATTAGTTGTAGATGCTGTACTGTCTGTTCTGTTTGTGTGTCAGAGCTGGCGGTGTCTCATGGTGATGCTGACACAGATGCCGATGCAGTCGCAGGGGTTCCTGTTGATCCGAACTCTTCTGTGGACATACAGACAAACAGTGGGGATTTTGTCCTTAAACTGAAGGAGAGGATCATGACAGAGGGAAGTTCTTCATGGCTTTTTCATACTTTGCAGAAAATGCTCTGAAGGCAAACTCGACAACACCTGCTGGAACTAAAACTGCCCAGAAAACATCTTCCTTCACCCTAAGGCCTGTTTGTCATAAAGAGGGAACCTCTACAACAGCCAAACTCTGCAAGTGATGGGCTCGGAGAACAGCGCTTTAAAGAGCTACACACTGGAAGAGCCGCCATTCACACTGCCAACGGGACACACAATTTATCCCTCTGTGCTGCAAGATGGCAAACTTGCTTCGGTTTTTGTGTACAAGAGAGAGAATGAAGATAAGGTTAATAAAGCTGCCAAGGTACTGTGGAGAGTGGGCCTGGGACAGGCTTGTCAGAGCGGTCCCTCCTTTTTCTTGGAGGTGTGGGAGTCATTTCATGAGGGTCAAACCCCTGGGGAGTAAAGAGCAGGAGAAAAGGTTGAAGTTGTCTCTGGCTGCAGAGAGCTGCCATGCAGGGGGACGAAAGGGGTGGCAGTCACAAAACTCAGTATGTGCTGCATGATGTGAGCAGCAATGGGAAGTGCTGTTCAGACAGCAATACCTTACTGGTCTCTTCCTGCAGATATGAGTCGGAGAGTGTAACTTGGGTACATCTACCCAAAATACTGTATTTATTCTGTGTATGACTGACTGTATTTAGGTGTGTTTAAGTTCTGGAATGAGTGGTTGTGCTGAGTGCTTGGCCGGGAGCAGGGATGGGCTGTCTGAAGGCAAGCAGAAACCATGGCTAAAAGCCCAAGGCTAAGCTCTGCAGCAGAGAGTGGTGCTTTGGGTGAGATTTAACAGATGTCTTTGTTTCTGGAAGCACCTGAAAACCTTGCGCCACCCTTGCCTTCTGCGCTTCCTATCTTGTACTGTGGAAGCAAATGGGATCCACCTGGTTACAGAACGTGTGAAGCCTTTGGAGATGGTTCTGGAGACACTCTCTTCTGCAGAAATCTGTGCAGGGATCTACGATGTGTTGCTGGCGCTCATCTTCCTCCATGACCGGGTAGGTACCACCAGCAGAAGTCATCATGGCTTTGGTGTGAGCCAGATGAAGTGTGACAGGAAAGTGTTGTACCTGGGCTTGCCTGGATGACTGTCTCATTCCTGATCCCTCAGAAAGACATACACAAACCCCCCACAGTTCTTTTAGGCTGAAGCTGCTAAAATCATTGGCTGCTTTGTAGGAGGAAGGGTAATTGCAAATGGATTTGGTAATAAGGGAGCAGTTCTCAATTCATGAATTGACATCTGCTTCCAGTGGAAATGGAATTGGTTGGCCTTGGCATTTATTTACAGCTGTTGCTACATGTCAGAGATTGGTGTCACCACTCCCCTGTTTTGGCACTGTGTTAATGCAGGTAATGTTAACTGCATCTAAATCCTGGCTCAAACTGTAGCTTTTAGGCTTTGTGTTCATAGTTGGAGGGCTTCTCTGGATTAAGAGTTGCACTGCAAGGGCTGTGACTTTGTCTGCTCTAAAAACTCAGCCCTTCTGCCTCATACCTGCAAAGTCCTGAACAACCTTCAGTATTGTGTGCTTTTTGGCAGCTTGCTCTCAGCTCCTTACAGTTCCTAATTAGTGCTGACTGAGATTTTCCATCTTCATCTATTCACAAGTCTGTTACCTTTTTATGTTTTAGGGAAACCTAACGCATAACAACGTCTGTTTATCATCTGTGTTTGTAAGTGAGGATGGGCACTGGAAGCTGGGAGGAATGGAAACAGTCTGTGGCTTCAGTGAAGCCACCCCAGAGGTAAGAGCCAAGAAAATGCATACTCTGATGCCTGGGAGAGGGCTCCTAGCCTGCTGAAGCTGGCCACCTAGCCAAGAGAAGGCCAAGTCCTTCCAGTTACCTGAATTTACTGTTAAGTGTGTTGGCTTGCTTTCACCTTTGGCCTGAACATTTACTCTAAGAGCAGGGTAACTGTAAACCACAATGTCTATACAAACAAAAACTAATTCCCTATTAACCAGAAAACAGTTACTTTTCTAAGGGTGACTGCTGGCTGCTAGGTTAAGATGGAGGAGAGTGAGAAATCTTTGCTCCTCTGGACTGATATAAAACAACTGGGGTGGTTAAAAAAAAAGCTTTAGTGTGAAGCAGGTTGAAATGAATCAATGAGGAAAAGAATTTCATTGATGCCTTAGCTTTCGCTGCTGGCATCTTCATTGCTTGCTAATGGTCTTAGAAAAATTCCTGATTTGATTTTTGCTGCATGCTGTGCAGAGTCATTGCTGCAGCCTGGCACTGCGTTGTAAATGTATATTGCCTTTTCTCCCAGAGGATATACAAATCCCTCACGACCTGTACTGAGTGTCCCTGGCATGTATTGCCTTCCAGAAAGGATCAGGCAGGCACACAACTGGCCTGCGTGGTGGTGCACAGCAATGCAAGGAGCACAGCAGTAAGACCTGACTGCTAAAGCTCATTAAGACCTTTCCTGTCCAGATGGATCATATGGGACAGTAGGACTGAGGACTAAAGGAACAAGTTGGTTGTGATGCCCTGAAGTTTCTTGTCAGCTTGGTGCTTCCCACCTGGTGCTCTTGTGCTTCCCTTCTGAGCAGACCAAAGTGCCTCCTGAAGGGGCAGGGTAGAACATGCTGCTGGGCACAGGTCAAGGCAGTTCATGTGTCCCCTCTTTTCCTTCTAGTTCCTCTGCCATGTCAAGTCAGTACGAGACCAGTCATGCATCCCTTGCGAGGAGATGGTGAGTAACATCAGTACTTGGAGGAACTTCTTGCTGGCAACAAATAAAATGGTGATGTTCAGGAAATAATCTTTATTCACACATTTTGTTTCCATATGCCTGAATAGAAGGTTGGCTACTGGATAGTATGTGAGGTTTACTCTCTTCCTTTTTCCTCCCTCTTCTATCCCATCCCTGTTTTGGAAATTATGTTGGGCACAGGAAAGTGACATTCTGAATGAGGAGTGATGGGGATAGCAGGTTCTCGTAATATTTTTGAAACACTTTGTGTTGCAGCTTTAATGCTTCTGAATTACCAAAGCTTTGTAAAAACTACAGAGCAGTTGCTGAGATTGCTCACATCACTGTGGTCTCACTGTTGGGTACTTTCAAAACAGCCTCTTCTCACTTGTTAGTCACCTCCTATCCATTAAGCATCCTCTGAGCTGCTTATGCTAAAGGAGCACTCTCTCTCTCTCCAATTATCTCCATAGAAATGCTGGAGGCTGCTGACCTGCAGGCGCTGCACGCATTCACTGGGGAACTGTTTCATCATGATGAAGTTACTCCTTTGGGTTATAAATTCCCCCCATGGAGGTTTATTTAGCATAATATTCTACTTGTAGGGTACTCAGTGTAGCTTTGGTCCTATAAAAAACCTGAAGAGTGCATATGGCGGGGGGTGGGAATTAAAACTCCTGGAAACTACTGAGCATTTCATAAACTCCTGCTTTGCTGACCTGTGCTTGTTTTCAGTCTGCAGATTTCAAAATTCTGCCCAGCAGCTACGGGCATGCGAGGGATGCCTTTGCGTTTGGAACAACAGTTGAGAACCTCCTCACAGTCCTCAATGATCAGGGTGAGGATTGACAACTGTTTCTCTTGCTATCCACAGGGCTCTGTAACTTACTCCTTGCGTTAGTTGAGCCATTTTGTTGCAGCTCGCAGATGTGCTACACATTCAGTGGCCATTGGTGTTCTTTGTGTTTGCTGAATTAAAATGCAGAGTTCAGCTTCTCCTGTATTCCCCTTTCCCTGTGTTCAGACGTGCTCAGATGTGACTGGAGGTCACCAGCTTGTGTAACATGAGCACTTACAAACCTGCTCTGCAGCAGTCAGCTCACGTGGTCATGCCCACCAGCCACTTCACCAAGCGTTATGGATGCAGGAGCATGGATGTTGTGTACTGCAGCTGTGCAGGGGCCCTATAGCAGGGAGGGAACAGGAAGCTTCTTGGGATTACAGCACTCCTTGGTGCAAAGGCCAAGCAGCTTTGTAAGAGAAACAGAAATGCTGTTTTCCCTTCATTTAGGCCAGATATGACCAACTTTGCTATCAAATAGAGCTAAAAATTATGATTTTGGGAGGATGGAGGACTACTGAATATAGCTTGTTTAGTGTTGAGAGAGAAATCTAACTGTAGGTGCTCTGAATTTCAGTTTCAGCAGATATTCTCTCCAGCTTTCAGCAAACCTTGCACTGTACACTGCTGAATCCAGATCCAAAGTGTCGTCCACCACTGTCCAGCTTACTGTCTCATGAGTTTTTCAGGTAAAGAGAGGAATATCCTGCTTCTCTTGGTGTGTCTCAATACTGCTTGTTTCTGTGTTGCAAATGTGTTCATTTTGTGAAGGTGTATTACTTTTCAGATGGGAAGTGCAGACTTCATCCCTGCCTCTTACAGAAAAGAGACTTCTTAAATTAAGAAAGCATTATCAGCCTTCCAAACGAGGTGCTGAGCTGGCAGTGGTGGCAAAAGCGTGTCCCTTAGTCACATGCAGTCAGTTGGATGTCCCCACTCTCATGGGAGGTAGTGGGAAATGCTGTAGAAAATAAAGTCTTTAGCAATGCCTCTGGAGCAAAGCAGGCTCTCACATAACCCACAAAGGGCTGTGCCTGCTATCCCCCGGGTGCTTCTCTAGGCAGTGGCATTCGTTATAGGGTGACATTTGGTTCTTGTCGTTGCCCTGGCCAGGTGGTCAGAGGTGGCTGGTGCCATGCTGTGAATTGCTGACTTCAAAGTGCAGCACTGTGCAGGGGCAGCTTTTGGGTGATGGGTCACACCTCCATGCTGATGTCCTTGGTCCACTGGCATTTGACTTGTACCCTCTGTCTAGTTCTGTCTGCTAGAAGGAGGATGGGGATTTGCAGTCTCTTTGTTGTGAGCGGTTTAGTATCAGTAAGGATCACACTTGACTGCCTGTGTTTTTGTACTTAGGAATGATTTTCTGGAAGTTGTGAATTTTCTGAAGACCTTAACACTAAAATCTGAGGAGGAAAAAACAGAGTTTTTCAAGTAAGTGAAGGAACTATAATCTGAAAGCTTCTTATTTCAGACTGTGGGAGACCTGGGAAGACTGGGAGCCAGAGAGGTAGCTACGTGGGTGATTTTGATTGCTTTGGTGGAATATTTTTTGCTCTGTAAAGTTTTGGGTAATTGAGCCAAAATAGTGTTTGCATCAGAGAGGAAATTTCACTCCCTCCTTTACCAGTTTCTCGTAAACAGTTTGGTGTTTGGGAGAAGTGATGCCTGCTGGGCTCTGCTTCATTCTGATACTCGCCAGCCTGACATAACACTGTGCATAGCCACATGGACAGTGGAGTTTTTACCTGCCACAGATCAATTGCTGTCAATGGAGAACCAGTTAGATACTGGACTGTAGTGACATGTGCCACTTCAGGGGTGCTTTTCTGAATCCTGTCTGCTTGCTAGCAGCTGGGTTGAACTCTACAAGGCCAAGAACAGCAGTTTTCTCAAGAGTACAGGCATATGAAAAGGAAAGTATTTTTCCATTGTCTGTATTCTAATTGAGTTAATGCACTTTGTGGGGCATAATACTGATGGTATTAGCAGAAGTTAAATTATTCAGGTTCCCTTCCACCAGCTTTAGCTGTGCTGTTCCATCTCCCACTGTACCATGGCAGAGCAGGAATCATTTGTAAAGCTGATCCGTGTGCTGTAGTGGTGCAATAGAGGAAAGAGGGTGGCCTAACAGTGTCTCTGGCTCCTGTTTTGTGTTGCCTTTGCCTGAAAGCCCCAGGCAGAGCAGAGCTTTGTTCTTCTCTGTTAGAGTGCACACAGAGTGAGAAGCTGCGATGGGATGCTGTTTCTAGGAGATGAGGCAGGCACAGAAAGAGGGGAGAGTGATACTAAGAGAAACAGTCATAGATGCATGAAGGCTGCCTTGATACTAATTGCTGTCTCCTGGAACACAGATTTCTGCTGGACAGGGTGGCTGGGCTGTCAGAGGAGCTGATAGCATCACGGCTGGTGCCTCTCCTACTCAATCAGCTCGTGTTTGCAGAACCTGTAGCTGTCAAGAGTTTTCTTCCTCATCTGCTGGGTCCAAAGAAAGGTGACCTTTAAATAGTTTCTCTTCATAATTATTACTGACATGTTTGCAATGAATTCAGAGTGGTCATTCCATTCAATCAGGGGAATAGTGGCATTTATTGAACCAGAACAAATACCGTAACATACAGAACTGGAAAGGACAGTTATGTGTGCTTCTCCATTTGCAGTACTTGCCACTGCTTTGCTGATGCTAGGAGGAGAGTTAGGAATTGCTTGGGCATTTTCTCAGGTTTATATGTCACCCCACCTTCCCAGTCCAGGTTTTCCTGGTTGCTCACTGCATACCCCTCTTCCCACTTTTTCCTTACCCTAGCTGCTCCTTTCTTTTGCCACTGCACTTTCTCCTGTAATGGGTGCTCAGTCTCTTCCCCTTTCCTCTGTAAGAGGTGTTCAGCATGTCTTGCTGGATCCCCAGCTCTCTGTTCTGGCTCTTTTCCTACTCTCTGTTAATGTTTTTCCTAAATAGCTATGGGGGTTTCAATCAAACAGTACCTGTCTTGTGACTGACATTCAGTGTTCAGAGTCATGGCCATTGAGCAGTGGACATTGGCACTGGCCTCTCGTACCTCTCATCTCTGACATCCCCAGCAAGCTGTGTTGGCAGCTGACAAAGAATCCGACCCAGCAGTGGGGTGACACTGTAGATATTGGTTCTGATGGTTTCACAATGAATAGCTTTTGTGTGAGCTGTCACTTGCTGAAGCAGACTTTTCCTATCTTCACCTCTCTTCCCTAGAGCAAACTGGAGAAAGCCAGACCAGCTGCCTCCTCTCTCCAGCCTTGTTCCAGACACACGTCATTCCAGTGCTGCTGAAGCTGTTTGAGGTTCATGAGGAGCATGTTCGAATGGTGTTGCTGTCTCACATTCATGCCTATGCAGAACTATTCTCTCGGGAGGAGCTGAAAAACATCATATTGCCACAGGTTAAGGACAG
Organism: Loriculus beryllinus; assembly: GCA_039877255.1. Classification (NCBI taxonomy): domain Eukaryota; kingdom Metazoa; phylum Chordata; class Aves; order Psittaciformes; family Psittacidae; genus Loriculus; species Loriculus beryllinus. Next base: position 44,928 of record JBCJKH010000942.1, read on the forward strand.
CAAAACAATAGGTTGTATATCCTAGAATATGGGATTTCTACTGCTTGGCTTGGTTCTTAGCTTGAAATTGGGATCTCATAGTTGGCCACAAACCATTTGCAGCCTCCTTTCTATGCAAGCCCCAGCCCTTACACCCCATCCAGATCTGGACTACTGGTTTTGTAAACCCAATGCCCTTTGAAACATACACCACTTGTGTTGCTAACTGTTGGCTTTGACTGGCAACCTAACGGTTAGTGGTGTTCCTGTTTCACCCCACCACTGTCAAGGATAGAGGAGTGACAAGTGTAAGCTTGGGGTGCCTCGGCTTTGTGGTCAAGCACTCATCAGGCACTAGGATCTGCCACCCAGCCTCTTTAGCTTGTCACACAAAGTGGAAGGCTGATTTTATGCTGCTCAATAATGGCCAGTATCTACTGAGAGCGGTGGGAGATGGCAGAAATGAAATGTGCCACCAGTATAACATTTTAAGGGGAAAGAAGTGAAAAAACAGTATTTTCTGTTCTTGGTCACGTCGTTCTGTTCTTGGTGTAGGTATTGTTGGGCCTTCGAGATACAAGTGACTCCATTGTTGCGATAACACTGCACAGCTTAGCAGTTCTTGTCTCCCTGCTTGGGCCTGAAGTAGTTGTGGGTGGAGAAAGAACCAAGATTTTCAAAAGCTCTGTACCAAGCTTCATGAAAACAGCGGATCTCTCCCCGGAAGGTAAATGATGCAGCCAGAGTTGGATTCTTGTCTGTTCTGTCCAAGGAACATGGGGGAATTTCTTGGAGGATTCATCTGTTGCTATTAACAGATGAATCATGGGGGGGAAAGGCAAGCTAATCTGCAGCTAAACTGTAATTCTAGATTAGGTGCTGTTTGTGGATACAGAATTGGTATCAGAAGTATTTTAAATGTAGGAAATAGATGAAAAATTTTAAATCTCTTCTTCATTTAAGAATCTCTGTAAGTAAAGGAGATTGTTAAATATGTTTGGTGGAAAAACTATACTGCCCCTCCAAGGGACTAATGGACTTATCCAGATAGTTGTTTAATATTCCCTCCATCCTTCATGTTTTAAAACTAGTAAATGTCATTCTCTTCCCCCAATTTCTATCTGTAGATTGGAAAAGGAATACGAACTTCCCTATTTTCTCAGCTCTCTGGAGACTTTTCAGCTAATGCAAATGAAGACAGTAGTCCCTACACCTGGTAGATAACTTGGAACCAAGCGTACTAAGGGAAAGCTTTTCTGGATATTGAAACTAAGAATGCTTGTAACTGGAGGGAAGAATCAGCATTTGTTGTACTTTAGGCATATAGATACCAAATTAAATACATGATAGAGATCAATTTAAGTATAAATGTTTTCTTCCTGGTTATGTATGTACTAACAGCTACCACTCTTTATTAAAATCTGTGGATGGCTCATTGCATTACTGTTCTTTACATTATTTTAGTAGACTATAGCAAATAAACTCTAAATAGATTGCATGGTAAAACCGGCTTTATTTTTCAGAATATATTTAAAATTAGACCTGATTTAAGTTTAGATAAACAACAAAAAAAAATCTTTGTCCTCAACAGTGAGTGGTGATCTGCAAAAACCAGTACTAAAGGCTGAACCTGTGAGGCTGCTTAATCTGCTTGCCTAAGCCCTGAGAAGGACATACCTTTTATCAGGGGCAGTCTGGGGAGGGGTGGGTTCTGTATATTAACTGCCATCCTTTCCAGAGCCACAGGCCATGTGTCTGGCTTCACTGGTAGCTCCCAGCCCAGGCAGGTGCAGCTGGCTGGGAGCACAGGTAAGCCATGTGGAAGCAGATGCAGCACTGACATTCTGGCCATGCTGTCCTGAGGTGGTGGCAACAGGGCCTCATGCAGCCAAGGCATCACCACCACGACTGATCATATGATGCAACTCCCTAGAGTGAACTAGAACAAGGTGCTTGCCAAGTGATTCGCAGAAACAAACCTCCCTTCTGCAGCTTCAAAGCATGGCATTGATTGCCTACCACCCCACCTCACCTCGGGTGTGATGAGAGTGGCTGTCATTCAGGGTAGGGACTTGGTACTGTAAGCTGCCTTGCTCATGGCCAAGCATGAAAGAGGGTTTGTGTGGTTGCATGAGTTTGCTTGTGCTTTGAATTGCTGTGGATATCAGTACTGGTGTTGTATGAGAAGCAGGTAGCAGGGGATTTGTGACACCATTCAGTACAGAAGCTGGTATTTTGGATGCAGGCAGGTGGCAGGCAGCATTTTTTAAGCCTTTGCTCTGATCATAATCAGTTTGTTCATTGTGTAGTTCTTGAAAGAACGTATCAGCAAAACCTGACCCTTTAGAGTTGTCTAAACTTTGTACTGGCAAGAGCTGCAGATGGCAGGAACAGAGGAGTACTGTTCTAGATACAGATCGAGGCACAGCTGTTGGGTTGCTGCACCCATCTTCAGTCAGTATTCCTTGTCAGTGTTGTAAATAACATTCCAATGCTGCGGGCAGGTTCAACTAAGACTGACAGCACACCTTGTGGACTTGGTATCCTCTTTTTTTTTATCCCTGCAGACTCCCCCAGTCATGTTGTAAGCAATCAGAGAAATCAGACCTCACGGCCCTTAAAGAACAATTGTGGTGTGTTCCCCATCTCTGGAAATGTACCTGTCAAGAAGCTTTCTGTGCGACAAGACAATCCACTGGCTTTAAAGAAAGGTAAAACTTAGCCCTAGCTCTTCCCTTCTAGAAATCAAGTGTTCTACAAATGAAATGTTGCTTGAGAAGATGTTAATTTCCCCCTGTGCTCACCTGAAGGGTTCAGTGAACCAAGGAAGGGAACAAGGAAGCAGAGTATGACCGTTGACTTTCTAGGGAATAGTTACTTGTGACTTTGATATAAACATACTGCTGCCTGGCCAGCCTTGAATTTCTGTTTCCTTACCGCTGGTTCTCTGCTGTGCTTCCCTCTCACCCTGTCTCCCACTGCTTGGCAGATACACCAGGTTTACAGGTCACTCATTCTCTGGCCTCTGAAGCTAACTCAGTTTACTTCCATGGCCTTTTTTCAGTCACCTATTGCTTACGAGAAGTCAGTTGTTATTGCCCCAGAGCACTGAGATGAATACCTCTCCTTTGCAAGTAGAAAGGAGCCATGCTCTCTAATTTGAGAGGAGCTTAGCACTGAAGCATCTTTTCAATCAGCATTACTGGCTTATTTCTATGCCAGGTGCTACCTGCGATGTAAAGGAATTTTAAGCACAACTCTCTCCACTTGCTTTCTTGAAATAAGCATGTAACACCTTTATCTTCCACAGGTGAACAAGACATTCAGTCCCCACTGAATGGAATTCCCGGAAGCATTAATATGCTGCAGAGCAGCAGGAGCTCTTTGACTACCTCCGAAAAGCCAGCAGAGGAGTGGCCGGACTGGAGTGAGCCAGAGGAGACAGACACTGAGAAAACTGTGAACATTCAGATTCAGTCCCGAGAGCCACAGGGCAGTGTGGGACCTTATTTTGCTGAACATGATGTAGATGAGAAGCCTTGGGATGACTTTGAGCCCAGCAGCCCTAGTCCTGAACTGTCCTCAGGAAATTGCCTCGCTGTGACCCAGGCTGATGCAGTTGAAATGCCAAGGTCTCTGCACAGTGCCCCTCAGCTGAGCAAAGAATTCAAAAGCCTCAGACTGAGTCCCCCCCCAGGGTCCTGTCCCGGGAATACCTGGAGCAAGGACAAGTGGGACCAGCAGGAACAACTGGGAGAAACTGTGCTGCCAAAAATGACCTTTCGAGAAAGGTTGAAGTCTTCATCAGAGTCTGGCCTCGGAGAAGAATTCACAATCAAAGTGAAGAAGAAACCTGTGCACGACCCGGAGCTGGACTGGTTTGCTGACATGATCCCAGACATTAAACCATCTTCAACTGTCTTAATTTTACCTGAAGCGAGAACAGAAGTGGTTGTTTCCAGTCATTCTGGTGCAGTATCCAGCAGAGAAGGTGCCTCTCAGAATGTGCTGTTTTCATCCAAATTTGCAGCAGCTGATATCATTGAGGTAAGAGGCTTAGGCAGTGGGGCTTAAATGACTGCACACTTGAAAGGATCCTGAAGAATGTAGATGGCAAAGGAATACGAACTTCCCTGTTCACTGTTGTAGCACCAGCTGGCTCCCTAATCAGATGATGGATAACCTGAGAAGTAGTAGCAGCATATGCCCATACAGTTGAGACTTTATGTGTGAATACAAGATGCTGAATACTGAATGATGCATCTTATCAGGCACCATGTAGTTCAGTGTGCCATTACTACAGCAGTAAGAGAGCTCTATGAATAAACAGTGAGGGAATGGACTTAACATAGAGTCATAGAATAGTTAAGGTTGGAAAGGACCTTCAGACCATCTAGTTCCAACCCCTTGCCATGGGCAGGGACACCTCACACTAAAACATGCCATATAA
>JBCJKH010000946.1:0-26222 GCA_039877255.1 Loriculus beryllinus
GGTTGGAAAATACCTTTAAGACCATCAAGTCTACCCATTACCCCATGACTGCCAAGACTGCCACTAAACCGTACCACTCGTGTGATCCTCTCTCCTCTGCATGTGTACTCTTGCTTGGCGTCTTTCATCAGGCCGCCTACCTGTCACATCCCCTTCTCCATTGGTAACTTCCAGCTGCTGGTTTCCTGCTACCTTTTCTCTGACCTCTGGTTAAAGTAGCTGTGAGAGTTCATTGGCTCTGGGGACTGTCATTGCAGGTTTTGATGAGTATGTGGTGATGTGGCTATGCATTACCTTACAATATGGGAACACAGCATAAAAAAGAGGAAGGGGACAAGTGGTAAACTGAACTCCCGCAAAGGTTGCATCTGCTGGAAGACACAGTGGCAGGCAGCTGCAACATCAGTATGTGTTTGTCTGTACGGCTCCTCTGTCATGCTCTCCTATGCTGCTTTCCACCAGGTGGGAGAATCTACAAAGATAAAAGCTAATCTCAGTGGGGAGACCCCATGATTTCACTCTGTCAATTACAAAACCTACCCAGCTTATTTGTCACAAACTTTGTTGCTTGTAGCTTTGATCGCAACTACTGATCTGTTCCTAAAACCAGGGTCAGATATTAGTAAGACAGTAGTAATGCCTTTACAGGAGTAAAGAGGACTTCCCCTGTAGGAAGGAAAAATGGTTATGAAGTTGGAGTTTCAACTGGCCAAGGCCAGAAGATGAGTGAGGCTCCTTCTTGAGCAGCTCTGTGGCTGCTTTTGTTCTCCCATTGCTGGCCACACTATTTCTTATGCAGGCCAGGATGCTATTGGCACACTGCCAGCTCATATTCATTCAGCCGTAGACCAACATCCCCAGGCCCTGCTTTTCTGATGAGCAGCTTTCCAGCCACTCTTCCCCAAGTCAATAGTTCCTGCTATTGCTTCTGCTGCACAGCCTCTGCCTGGGACCCAGTAAAAGTGTAAAGCAAAACTTCCATTTCTGTGGAAGTTTGGACCATAAAACTTGGTCTTGGTCTTGTGCTTGTCCTCATGCATAAAAAAATCTTTGTTTAAAGATATTTAAGAAACAGCTCACAAGACCACAGGAAGGAACAGGAGAAACTGTGCTTGTTCACCTTTTCTGTCTGAACCCAAGAACTCCCAAAAGTATCAAAGGTTTTGGAGATAGAGAATATGATGTAACTAGAAGTTTGTACTTTATAGCTAGCAGAAGTTTTCCTCATAAACAGGTCTAGATGGCACTGGGGTACGTAGAAGTACTGTACATCCACCATGATGAAGCTGTGACGTAAAACACTTCCTACAGGCATACAAGCACAGCAGATCTCCACAGCCAAAACCAGACTCCAGTGAAGCCTTTTTCTGTCTTGGATTTCAGTAGAGCTGGGATTTTATCCCCACATCTACTTTCGTCAGCACAACTTTTTTATAATCCTCCATGCTGCTCCTTAGCCAGCATGCATCCCAAGCCATCTATCTCACCAGTGCCTTTTTCCCATTTAAATCCTTGGCATTCTTCTGCAAAGAATCTCTCAATATGAGCGGTTGTTTTAAATATCTGTAAGGCCTTCCATAATCTGTCTGGCTGTGTTATATCAGCTGAAACCAGGTCACTGTGGTTGTTGCAATTCTTCTCCCATATTGGGTCCCAATTATTTCCTTATCCCTCCCATCCCTGTGTAGTGAGATTCCGGGATTCTGAGAGGAACCCATCTGGAGGCACTAAAACCAGAAGGATTATGCCTGCCAGAGAGCTCTGACTCACATCTGCCTCTTACGAGTGAGTGCCCTCCATCCCTTGATGCCCCAGCTAATACCCCCACTACTGCACATGCCCATGGAGGTATCCCACAGAGTCATCCCACCCAATTGTTTGCATTCTTCCCAGGATATCTGGCTGGATCATAGCACTGCAGTGGGCACCAGAAGAGCTGCCCTGAAGGTTGCCTTTAAAGCTGTGAACTGATGACGTTGTCAGCACATAGTGTTCATTCCCAAGTCATGAAGTTTATTCTGGGACCACTTGAGAGCTTCAAAGGTCCATCCCCTTGCCAGGAAAATTCCTGTGCTGTTGAGCTCTCCTTCAGATTCTCTCCACATGCCACAAAGGAAATGTTCAGAAACCTAATCTGAGGGGGATCGAGCTGTGAATTCTCCTTGTCTCCGTCGACTTCATGAGGCATGAAATCTGAGGGTGCTGTAGGAATCAGGAGCCTTTCTGATGCACACCAGCTGTGTCATGTGCCTCCAGCCAAGAGGCAAGCTCTCATGTGTCCCAATTACTTCAGACTCTGGTCTTGCTGGTACCCTGCTCACTTAGAAGGATCTTATCCTCTGTAGATAGGACTGCTGCTAGGTAAGCAAATAGAAATGACATGTTCTTCCCTTGGGGTAAGAGTAAGAGATGAAGGATGGTCTTGTGACTGAGGCACTGAGCTGTGACTCAGAAAAATAAAGATTTCTGTTCTCATCTCTATTGCTCAATTCTTGAGTGACCTTGACAAGTCATAGTTACTGTTTCAGTTCCCATCTTTGATCTGAGGAAGATAATGCTTGCTTTTTCTTTTGTGTAACCTGTGTTAGTTCTCAAATTTCTGTGCCACAGACTATCCTCAATAGCATGTTTGTGTGTCATCTAGCACATTTAGCCCTTCTGGGTGAGCCTTTAGGTTCTGTTATGATATCACTAAATAGGAGCAGGAGTGAAGCCTAGGGCATATGTGGGAATGCACTGATCCTGACAACTTCTTGCTGGTCCTGTTCTCTTGGTGCATTTCGACTCAGCAAAGGCTGTCACAATCTCTTGAGCATGAACCCTTTGGTCTGAGCTACAAATAACTACCGCAGCCTCAAATGGATAAACACCAGATGCTAAACATTCACTGTCAGATGCTGCATTGTAAGTGAAAGCAGATAGTTAACCTACTTTGGATGCCTCATCCAGGATGTAAAGATGTGCTCTCAGTTCTGCTGACACAGACTTGAGGAGATAAGCTAAATCAAGCTACATAACCCCCATGACAGAGGACTCAGGAGCTATCATTTGGAAGGACACAGAAATGTGAAATGCCCGAAAGTATTTGGAAAAGAGGTGACTACAGCAAAGCAATGGCTGCTTTGGAAATTGTATGTAAAATGCCTATAATTGTATAGGGTGACGTGTAAAAACTGGAAGCCATTTTCACAAGACAGAAAGCACACAGAAATCATGTGCCCATGTGGAAGAGACATCTCCTCAGTTGAACATACCTCTTGGTAGGTTGTTTTCTTGGGCCATATGATCCCAAGTTAAATCAACTATTAAGAATGACTTGATGTCACCAGAAATCAACAGGAGGGTAGAGGGTAAAGCCCTGTTATAAATGGGTACTAAACCCCCCCTAGTTTAAGGACATGATCCTGCAAACTCTTGCTTCAAAATCCAAACCTCTGTCAACTCTTTTACATCCTAAGCAGAGCAAGAGCTCTAGGTCAGGTGAATTGTGAGGGGAAAACTGAAGGGAGGACAAAAGAGAAGAAAATTGATGAAAAAGGGAATATGGATGAGGAGGTTTGAGAGAACAGGCTGAAGGAATGAAATGGGGGAGTCAGTGAGTGTCTGGGAAAGAAAAAGGTTAAAGAAAATTGGAAGGAAGTGAAAGGACAGAATATTTTTAGCAGGCATGTGGTGATGCTTTTGTCGAACCAGGTGTACTCAGAAGCACACGCTGAATGACGTGTCTGTGGCCCTTCCGGTAGGCCTTGGAGAGGAATTTCCCCTTACTTTTTGATCTGGATGAGGAGAAGGATATTACTAAGGCTCAGACCTCTTCTTTAGGATGCCTGAGTATCAGAACAAGCTAAATCCAAACTGTTTTCCCAAACATGCTTATAAAGAGTGACATTTATTCAATGCCTGGAATTCCTTAAGCCCCTGTCTCTGATTTGAATAATCCCTACAAAGCCATGTGATTTCAGGTGTATCTTGCTGACAGCAAAGGCAGGTTTGGGGAATGAGACAGTTTTACAGAGATATCCTAGGCCCTGAAGGACAAGATCTTCTTTCATCAGGAAATAGCTTTGCAGGCTTTTCCTGTTATTCTTATAGGCCAGGTTGAGACTCAGTGCTGGCTTACATCTGGTATGAAGCTATCTTTGTTTCAGATATTTTGTCACTGATTCCTCAAGAGCTTGCTGCAACAGTTGCCACCGGCTTTCCTTATTTTATTGGAAGTTTCTCAGCAGCCAGAGGTTTTGTTTTAGAGTTGTGGGTTTAAACCAGGTTAGCCCTCTATATTTAGAGTATGTTTTCCTGATGCTTGCTGAGAAGAGCTTTAAAATGTGAAAGTTACAGATATTTAAAACCCAGGAAAAAATATACATCAAGAATTCCTGATTCTTTTAGTAGAAACTAATAAAAACTATTTTGAAAATAATAGTTTTTACATTAATGTCATCTTTACTAGTTGCCTCATTTGTGCTTTTTAACAGACTGAGTTATTCAGAGCTTCTGAAAAGGGAAAATTAGATGGTAGCCATTGTAATAAATTTTCTGCAGGATTTTAAGATAGCTGAGGCAAGAAATGTGTGATATAAACTGTCAGGTTATTTTCTTCTCAAAAGTTGTTCCCTATGAAAGAGAGTGGCCAGAACAAGCATGAAACTTCACAGAAGTAACTCAGTAATGGAAGTGATGCCAAGGGCTTCTTAGCATGAGGCAAGCCACATAGGCAAGAGCTAAATTAGAAAGGTGTCAGAGTGGATCACAGTGGGATTGCACATGTGTTCTGCCATTGCCATCAAGCCACTTCCTGCATTAAAACATTGTGCTGTGCTGTGACAGCGTGTCGGAAATTGTGCTGCCCAGCCCTGGCAGTCACCTTTGCCTGATTCCTGCAGCGTCCCCTGCTAACAGACGACAACACTGCACGACATATCCAGGCATTTTCCTTGACCTTCCAGACAAGCGGCAGTGTCCAGCCCTGATTCCTTAACTCAATCTTTTGACTGTAGTAGCAAAACCAATCAGACCCTAAAATTACTTCCTTGACTCAATTAGCAACTTCTGTTTATTGTTGTTTTTACAACATAATTCGTTAATAACCTTTAAGAGCCTTCTGTATCAAAGCACCCCACTGGCTAGTAGAGGCTACACCACAGATAGATAATGGAAAGGGAATTGCAGAACAACAATCTGGTGTGCAGCTCTGTCCACCAGGCCTATTATATCCAGTTTTCAAATCTAGACAGCATATAGGGCCTCTTACGGTCTCACCACACAGAGTGAGTCCCACCAAGCCCCAGGAGTGGCCAGCCAGTGGCTTCTCACTTGCCTGCAACCTGCCAGCAACTCTGGGCCAGTTCTGCTGTTGATGCTATAGTGCTTGGTCATGAGCCCTGTAGTAAAGTTCTGCTGGCCAGAGGGGTTGCTCAATAGTAGAGGTATGAAGCGGGGCTATTGTGGTGCCAGGGCACTCAGTTCAGCAAAATCTTTCTTATTTTGCTAACAGAATCGGGAAAGGTTAACTGCCCTTGATGCAAGGGCATGTTGACTGCTGTGTTACTATTTTCCCTGTACGTAGGTTCCCAAAGGCTCCTCTTCCACTTCCATCTGGTTCTTGATAAAAATACACCAACCTCTAATTGCAAAGCTGATGAAATCTAGTCCTTTCTCTTTCCCTGTATCATGAAGTGTATGGTAATATAAGCAGTAGAAGGGACTGTCCAAAACAGCAGGGGTGCAAAAATAATCTGTCCTGTGCGTCTGTTCTCCCTATGACCCTCTCCAATTCCACAATATAGTCAAGACAGCAGTCTCTCTTTTTTCACTGCTTGTGTAGAGGTCACTGTAGATGGTCAGGCACCACATCAAATGCTCCACATCTAGCAAGAGTCCAAAGCCTGTAGCTCCTATGCAGCCTGCAAAACCAGAAATTAAACCCATTGGGCAGCAAAACTATAGTTGCTCAGCTAGAACACTAGACCCACTAGCAAGGAAGAAATGAAAGATTATTGAAATTAAGAGTATTGATCTTCAAAGTCATGTTCATATATCAGAACCATATATATATATATATATATATATATATATGCCATGTGAAATTGTGTGTCCTACAGCACACCATTGCACGTTCACTTGTGTGTAGACATACACATAAACATAGCTATTGTGAAGTGGAATGCAGTTGTGGGAAAAAACAGTCTTGCATTGGGGAATTTAACAACAAATATTGCCAATTAACATAAATGTTTAATTACTGTTTGTGGAATTGAGAAATAAAGAAGTAAAATGAATGAATGCTGTGGCCAGTCATGGTGGGAGAAAGTACTAAGAATTCTGACTGAGCTGCATCGTTTCCAATAGTGACCCTCTAGAAAAGGCATCTTTAAAGAGTCGAGTTTTCTTTAAGGTTTCTCATCCAAGTAGTGACAGGTGTAATTAAACAAGAATAAACAAGCAAGACCACAGAAAAGTGGAATAAAAAAGTGGAATAAAAAAAAAATTTCAAGTCAGTGAGGGGATAATGAACAAAAACATACTGAGCTCTTTAATTCTAAGAAATTAGTCAGAGAAACCAGTCTCCAGGCAGCAAACACCTCCTAGGCTGAGGATCTCTAGAAAGAAAAAAACATGATGTAAAAGTGGTTTGTAACTAATTAAACTGGATTTTATTTTTGTTTTTTTTCTTTTAGTGTAAGGATCTCTCATTACTCCCAGGAAAGCAGAGAGGATGCTGTCTGCGGTAACTTGAAGCTGCTGGTGTGACTAAGGTAATTAAAGCGGCCCATATGGATTTCAGACCACCCACCCACCCATCCCAACCTTTAGCCAAGTCAAAACAAAGCATTCCATTTTTGAAGAGTTGCAGCTACGGGAAAATGTGGGCTTCTAGAAAGGTTGTTATTAGACACTACCAGGATAGTTTTATGATGAGCATTTCTGTCAATTTGGCAATATAAATAAAACACCAGAGTTGTTTATTATGGTGTGTAATGTGAAGTGGAGGCTCTTTACAGGTACTCCCCTGAGGACTTGTCTCTCAGGCATAGGAGATGCAGGAGGCGGGGTATTATGGCATCTTCTCAGGGTAGTCATTTTTCACACATTTACATCAGTGAGCCAGATTCTCCTCTCTATAATGTAGTGAACCAGGAATAATTCCATAGAAATCACTGGCACAGAGCCAGCATGAGGTCATCAGTGAATGTGAGGTCAAAACAAAATTCTCCCTATAGAGTAGCAAGGAACACGCTGCTCCCAGACAGCTGAGTTCCTACAGGTGAGCAATAAAATCTGTGGCTTAGAACTACTACTCCTGTGCATTACAGATGGTCTGTTGTGCAATTTTCCAACCTGAGTGATCTAAAAGCCTAATTGCCATTTACATGCAAAATCAGGCTCCTAAGAATTTTGTGCCTTCCCTAAAGTCAGGAATTCTGCAGCTGTTAGATTTCCTGGTATGCAAGCAATGCTTTATCATACCATCAAAGATGGTACTTGTCTCCCCAAATGTGGCTTGTTGGCTGAAGTCGAAGTACCCAGTGGAGTGTCAACCCAGTGCTCTCCTCAGAGCTTGATACAGTGCCCTGTGGGACATTGCAGACCATTTCTGAAGGCAGTTGTAACACTCAATAAACTGTGGGACTGTTGTATCAAATCCTCATAGCTCCATCTTTACACCTCTTTTACTGTTTTAGCCCCTAAATGTCCCTGTAAATCTCCACCGTTTCTTGTGTCCTTTCTCAAGATGATAATGTTCTTGTTTCTGGTGTACAAATGGATCGTGCAGCCTGAGGAGACCAGACATGGTCCCGTTGCCCAGTGGTTGCTTCTCAAGAGGACGAGGGTGAGGAAAAGGCCTTTGAGGTGTTGTGTCATTATATCAGGCAGCACCTGTGGTTTTGTGCCTCTGAAGGTTCTGAGGTCCTAGTGCACCTCTGTCCTCACACTTCTGCTGGGGCAGGTCATCCTTTCACCTTCTGCCCTTCTGGCATTCTTCTTTCCATAGCCAGAAATTTTTGGATAATATGAGCTCTAAGACATAGTCTGCATTATACTGTTGGGTTGGGTTTTTTTTCAGGTCCTAGCCTGTCAAAACTAGGTGGGGAGGTTTTGCATTTCAATGACATGTTGATAAGAGAGACCTATACCAGTAGTCAAAAGGAGAAGTAATTTTTTGATTCCTAAATCTTTTCTGTAACTCCATGGGGAGATACATGGAGGTGGTTTCCTGTATTTGAAATTGCTCAGCTCTAAGTTATCCTTGTGGACCTAGCAGTCAGCCTGTAGCAATAAAGCAGGGAAGACTGCTAAGGTGAGCCCCAGCAGAGAAGTGAAGGAATGTGGCTGTAACTGTTGCTATGGCTGCTGTGGAGAGAGGTGGCTGTGGCTCACGCATCTCCCCCATGGCTAACGAAGAGCTGGTGGGAGCAGATGCTTCCAAGCTCATCCCAGCTCATTTACTGCCCACCTGCTTTCAGCATTTGTCTCAGCTCCTCCTCAAGGATGTGTAAAGGATTACTCAGCAGACAGAGGCAGCAGAAGTGCCATTGTTAGGGCCAGGGTTAAAAGATGGGAGCGTATGGGAGCAGTTCTGAGCCACTGGGACTGAATTCACAGACTGTTCCAAAATGACTGATAGAACTGCAAATTACTGTAATTCTCTCTCTGCTGAGAGGAGATTTTAGCATCCTCTGCAGGCAGTCAGGTCTTTGAAACCTCAACTGTTCCAGCTTCTCACAGCAGAGAAAACACAAGTCCGTAAGAGGGTCATGGGAGGACGCAGGTTTGGCTCTTTTTTGCTAAGAAAAATTATTAGGAGTGGAGCTTTTTATTTCTGTCATTTAACTTGCACATGAGACACTCAGAGATGGATATTAAGACATAGATAATGACTCAGGAATGTCAGGCAGAGCAGAGCAAGCTCTTGAGTGCAAGAGCAGAGGGAGAGAGAGAATAATAGCTGCAGCAAGTACATTTCAAGGTCAGCTTTGTGGAAGAGAAACAAAAGGCTGTAGACTTTGAAGGCCGGCTGCTTCTGGGTGTCAGTTCTGCCCGCTGTTATGAAGTGGGACTGCAGGGAAGGATCCTGCGTATTGTGATAATATTTCAGGACAGCAAGTTTTGGGAAGCTTTCCAACACTGTGACAAGCCAAATCTCAAGAACTGCGATAGATGAATCTCTAAGCGTTGGAAATTAAGAGGTTTGTCTACACAGAGGAATTGCAGTGGCTTTAAATATTCTGATGGAGTTAAAGCTCTGTGATCTCTCCTCTACTGTGAATGAACATGATATTTGTATAAAGGTGTATGATGCAAACACAACCAATTCTGTATGTGGGGAAACAAAAACAAAAAAAGGAAAAAGAAAAAAACCAAAGCAAAACTAAACTGCCAACTGAAATAGTTATGTCTGTAGAAAAAAATGTCTTGAAACTACTTAAGCAGAGTAAGTGGATCCTGGTTTCTGTTCCAGCAGCCAGCTCTGAGGGGCTGGAGGAAAATTGCCTGAAAGAAGGATTGTTTCCTATTTTTTCCAGCACCTCAGCAGCCATGGATGTGGAACGTGTTATTGGCAACTAGATATGTAGTAGCATTGGTAATTCACGTGGGAGTGGGTTTCAGGTTGAAAGTTACGCACATAAACTTAATGATTTTTGTTCAAGTTCCCTAGCTTCTCACACAAACGTGACATGGATTTGGATTTTCTCAGAATTTCTGAACTGAAACGTTTATGAGGATAGACGGGGTGACTTTCTAGAAGTATATACCTTTCTGTATGCACATATCTGGACTTGGGTTTGTGCTCCGTTGCAGTGGAGTATCAGCTGATAATGGAGTTTCAGCACATTCCTACTTTAGCCTGAATTTATTTCATTTGCTTCATCCCAAATATAATTCAGAAAACTTTATTCTAGGCATCAGTGACAGCATGGGACTTCCTTATGCCATCATCTAAGAGAGCAGGGAAGGAAACCTCCTACAAATAGAAGTCACAGAGTTAGCTACCCTGGAAAAGAATAGTGTGCCCCAGGGACTGAGCAGAGGAGAGGCTGAAAATCAAACGAATGACCAGATGACTACTGCTTTATGATGGGGTAGTGGTCTCGAATTAGGTAAGTTAGCTGGCACAGTCTCTGGTATTCCGAAGGGGAAGCTTTGACTGGCTGGCTGCCCGTTTTCTTATCTGGTTAACAGATGAACAAAGAGTTTCAGTGTTGCTTCTCCATATTTCTTCACCTTTCATAAAACCTACAATTACATGAACTCACTGAGTATTCACTAATTCTAATCTCCCTTAAACCAATATTACTTTAGTGAAGTCACAACCAGTTTGCTGTAATGCTACTAAATTTATCCAATTCTCTCCTCTAGCCGGTGTAACTTAAAAGGATGTTATGTATCCTTATGAGTGCAGAAAGCAATAGTTGTACATTATTCTAGCTTTATATTGAATAACAAAGATCTGTGTAGCTCAGTAACCTACATTCAGGGAAAGAAATATAGTTTAACTCTCCCACAGAGAATTGCTGTGTTTGCAGCATCTATGCCTCAGTTTCTACCCTGTATGGAGACTAGTCCTGCTGCTGTCAAGGGTTTACAGCTTTCTGAATGACAATAAAGCTATAATTGTTAAGGTTAAGAGTGGCACTCTTGCTTGCATTAATAAAATTGAAGTCCATAAAATAAGCAAGTTATCCTCCGAAATAGTTATGTATTCATCCCTGTAAAAGCACCTATGCTCTCTACAAAACTACAGTGAAGAAAAATACACTTACGACAGCTTAGAATGGCTACCAATGGCTTCCTACTTGATTAATATGAATTTCAGTTTACTTCTTTATTTCTCTTTACTGCGTATTCCTTCTTTAGAGAGCAGGTCAGCCCTCCTGGAGCATTGAATACAAAACCTCATGATGCGCCACACATAAAACCAGAATCCATTGCAGAAAATGAGTTCCAGTGTCAAAGATCTTGCATTGAAATTGTGTATCCAGTGGCCTCTTCTTGTTCAATGTCATTTTGATGTTTGATGAATTTAAGAGAGTAGAACAGCAAATGTACATAGATCTAAATCTTAATGCATTTCTTGGGCTACTCTGTGTCACAGTGAATGCTTAATAACTGAATTATGGATGAAAAGGGAAGGAAGATGCAATAATTTCAGCATTAGTCCAAGACTCAAAACCTGCATTTAGTTTTTAGCTGTTGTGCAATCTTGGTCTCCCCATTCCCTGTCTGTAAAATGCTTTTAAAAGCTGTAGCCTTTCTGTTTGGGAAATATTAGGAAAGTGGATGCATCCACTTGCATTAAGAAAATGTCTAGGTGCCATACAGCTGTGTAAGCCAGTAGTGTAAGCAGAATGTAAGCAAGGTATTGAACAGTGTATAGAACAAACTGCTTTTTCCATATACCCTATTAAAAGCTATGAGTCTTAGCAATGTTGTAGTATGGTTTGCCCCTTCCATTGATCCCCAGCATTTTAGCAATTTATGTAGCCTTCTGTAATCCTTTCATGTTCCTTCCCAAGCCAGAAGGTGACTCAGGTGTGTCTTCTGTGCCATGCGCACAGATATACAGCATCAGGCTGTAGTGAGAAAGTGTTGTGCAGACCAGTGAGGGGCAGGGAACTCCCCTCGATATCTCCGATCACTGGTTTGCTGTAGAGTGTAGAAGTTACACCCAGAGTGTAGAAGTTACAGATATGTTTCTCACTTTGAACTTTTAGAAGCCTGATGGAATTGCTGATACCCTCATCTCTTCTTCTCTGAAGCCTCTTTTCAGCCTTAGCTGAGATAGCAAAGAATGCTTTCTTTTCTTGTGAGGGAAGGTAAAAAGGGAAGGCAAAAAGTGGGAAAATAAATAAACTTTTATTTAAAATGTGGTTGGAACTGGGGATGCAGTATATTCAGCTACTTGATTGCTGCTTTGCAGTTGTTTGTTTCTGCCATCATGTGCTAATGTAGTTGAAAAGCTAACTAGTGAAGTCTTTGAATGCCTTCTGATTTATTCTTTCCTCTGTTTATATCCAGTATATATTTTCGTAAGTTGTGCTGTCATTACAGTAAAAGTAAGATTTCTGTCCTTTTTCTAGAGACTAAATGTGTAAGAAAATAAAGCCACAAAATATTTATAGTATCACTTGCAGTGTATCTGAGTATACCTAGTGTCTAAAAATACATATTTTAATTAGCGACCTCTTGGGGGTGAGCTGAGAGCTCCATTTTTAGTTACAAGATATTGGAGGAGGTGGAACTCCATGACAGTTTCAGGGCAATAATGTAGCATGAATTTCAGTAACATAGCTCCTAGCCCAGCAGAGGGATGAGGAAGGTTTGTGACTATGCTGTTCAACATCACAGCATGCTTGAACTGTAATTACAATGTGACTGAGACATCTTTAAACTCTCAATGTTCTATATTAAAAATCACAGTGATGGCTAAGTGATTAAAACGTAGGGGAGTAAGAGCTGTTGGAGCCTACTGTTATGGGAAAGTAATTATGTACTAAATGCAGATACATTTGATAGAAGGTGTTGGTTAATGGGATACTACCTGCTCGGAACTGGGCTTTTCGAGAATAATTATAAGTTAATTAACCTATAATCAGAGCTATAATTTTTTTAAACGGTTACATTGGATAATTCTCCTTTGAGTTCTGCTTTTGCGTTCACATTGGCACAAATGTTGAGTGCACTTCTAAAGTGAAAGGCAAAATAACAGTACTGTGTTAACCTATTTGCCAGATGGATAGTCTGTCACATACTGCTGTCTGACTAGCCCTGTTGGGCACGGTTAATATTGCTGTGGAAAACTGGATTTAAGATTGTCTGATTTCAGATCTCAGTCTTAATCTTTACAAATATTATATTAGGTAAGTGGAAGGAGGGAGGCGGAGCATTTATCTTGTACAATGCTACAAAAGAGTAATTGTAATAGAAAAGCAGTTGTGTCTTATTCTATTTAATTTTATTGTTCTGGGACAGTAATTTTAATAACAGTAAATAGTAGAATGTTTCCTTGCTTGTCTCTAGGCACATGTAAATGTTATTTTGTGGTAGCTAGGGACAGAGTGCATTTGCTACCTGGAGTACCAGCCTGTGTGTATGCTCTGACCCTACAGTAAGTTTCAGCCAGCTTGCTCCCTTTTCACTAAGGGTTGCTGCTGCATAACAGCATTTAACTGAGAAAATAGATAATATTAATTTATTCCTGTGCTTGTGTAATAATAGCACTGCACTTGACTTCAGAAGAGCAATACCTGATCCTGAGAGTAAAGATCAGACTGGGATCCACAGGCTGGAATTTTCAGCAGGGCATGGAGAAGTGGGGACTGTAGTCACTAGCTCATGAAACTCCCTTATACCCTTGTGAAAGTACCATGTGCTGTGCTTATCTCTGCATTCCTATTCATTAGCTCTGGGTGGTTTAATAACAGTTGAGTTATTGCTCCATACCATGGTCAGTATGATATGCTGTTCACGTGCTATCAGTGTGGGACATCTGGGCCATTTAGGGACACACATAGCTATCGCCAGTAGGTTAGGTTAGATGGAGGTCTTTAGGTAACTCTGCTGAAGCCAATGTGAGTCTTTCCCATGACTCTGATTCGAAGCTATATCTGAGCCTATTTGAAGCTGATTTGAGCCATATTTTGTCATGAATTTTATGCATACTTCCTAGAAAGTGTCCCTGCAGGACAGTGTTGAAGTGCAACATTGGAGGAGGGCTTAGGAGAACCTTGCACAGCTGTGGCCGGTGTTACACTTCAGACTGTTCTCTCAGACATACCAGCTAGCCTGTTCCAACTCTGTTTACAGTTGGGCCTCTCTCTTTTTCTCTAAAGGAGATGGTATTTTTTGTGCTTTGCCCTTTCAGGTGCTCTTCCTCCTCAACAGTTGTCAAATGCCCTGAATTGTTACACAACTGCTGCATTTATTACGCTGTTAGTTATATGACTACATTTGTAGGGACAAAAAGCCCAGCAGGTCTGAAATGCTCTCTCTTTTGCAATGGCAGGAGCAGCAGGCAGCAGAAGCAGTTATTTACTAAGAATACCTCTGGAACAGAGAGGAAGACCAAGTATGTCTGTATGTATCCCGTTGCACAGCGACGCTCCACCCAAAGGGAACTGAGGAAATAAGCCAATTAAGCTTGAAAAATGGTGGTGTTAGTTGAAGAGCCTTCTGTCTGAGACTGAAAAGGTTCAACCAGGCCTCTGAGTTTGGAAGAGATTAATTTTAAGAAACAACTGCTTAAAGTATTCATTCCCCTTATTTGTCTGTTGTCAGTCAGGGTTTGCTACCCCAGTGGTAAATATTCACCTCCACACTGAGGGCCTATCTCTGTGCTCCCAGCTCTTTTCATCCAGTGAGAGCTAACACTGAGGAGTCAGCACATCTTTATTACTGGGAAGTTACACTATCTGTGTGCAGATGTTGCTGCTGATGTTGTTCATGTTGCTGCATGAAAATCTGGCTATGTAGTGCTGAGAGCAAGAGATATTTGTAATACTGGGATTCTCTTCCTGGGTCTGCTGTTGGAGCTTGATCATGTCACAGAGTTGGTGGAGACATCACAAAAGATACACTAGCAAGACAGGTACAAATAGTACTGTCAAAAGAATTAGTTACTTAGGTGATCAGAAGGAGCTACTCAGATGCATTAATTGCGCCCTTGAAGGTAATGTCTTCTAACTAGTCACGGAGTAGGTGCAGTAGTGGTACAGAGCTTGAACATATTTCTACCAATATGTTCAAGCTCCAACCACAATTAGGTTCTGTGCCATGGTATCTGGCCTTGATACAGGTTGTAGCAATGTAGCTTTATATGGGTAACTCTCTAACAGAAACCAGATGAGGACATTAATTTGTTCTGCCCAGACTTCTATTAAATTGTTGAAACTAAAGTAAGTTTTGGCCACAGTATCTCAGCTGACTTTTAGTCAGGTAAAAGTATGGTAGGTCCCATTCGTATATACTAGAAGAGCTGGGAAGAGGGATGGGTATGAGATGTTAGTGTATGCAGAGAATTAGTTTGTTTAGGCTAGATAAATCTTCAAAGAGTGAGAAGCTTCACAGGGATATAGCCAAAGTGTGTGGATGGGCTGCAGGCTGACCAATTTGTGCAAACATGCATGTGTATTAGTAACAACTGGGCAGCTAAAAAGGCTGTGACTACTAATACATCTCATGTGATATTAGTGACTACTAATATTAGTGACTACTAATACATCTCATGTGACTTAAATGCAGCCACAGGCTCAAGGTACTTACTATTGCTGCCTGTGTATGGTGCCTCATCACCAGCATGCTTTTGCAATAAGTTCTGTCTAGTATGAATTACAGGACAAGTTTATACCATTTATTGTATTTTGCCCAAAGATTGGTCTCTCACAGAGAAAGTGCCGTGGGCTGGATGATCTCGTGTGAATTGATCTGCTACAAAAGACTTTAAAAGATAAAGGGCTCTATAGTCCATCATCATTCCTCTGAATCTTTCATATTATTAAATTCTTCTCATTATAATGCCTCTTTTCAACAGGAAGCTATCAAATGGGTCCCAAGAATGGGGTCATTCTGACCCAGCTCATTCAAATTTACCTATCTCAAGATAAAAAGCATAGCCAGAATACACCAGCTGTACAGAAGAAGATGAATAGTTCAGATGTCTATTTGGAACCACTGTAAGTAGATCTTTTCTCTCCAGTACTGTAATTTTATCTTGCTGTATCTAATTGCTGGTAGTTACTGAATCTAATGATGTGCTTGCTCTGTTTTCTATCTTAGCAATATCTCTAAAGCCCGAAGCAATGAGAAAAATCAAGATTATTTAAAATTGTCCTTAGTGATTCCACTGTTGCACAGAAGGATATTTTTTCTTGGAATGTCATGGATTTCAGTACTTCGAAACTATCTTGTCTTCTTCTATGGAAAAGAAGTTCTAAATCTTCCTGTAAAATGAGAAGCTTCATGAAGTGGTTCAGCAGTCAGCCACCAACATGTGAGATAAAGACTGAACTAGCCAAGTATTCTCCTAAACACATAACCCTCAGAAGCCATTTCTGACACTTCTGAAAAGTACAGTTATGATGTGATGCTTCTGCTTTGATAATTTACTGATTTACCTGTGGTTTGCATGAGAATTTCTGTCTGCAGCACCCGAAAGGACAACTGTTTGCTCTGCACTGTTAAAGCTGATCAATGGCATCATATTCATGGCCAGTGTGCCACCTGGAATACAACTTGGGAGTCTTCTTCCCAGCCATAGAGCTCTGATACTTGAGCAAGAGCTGTCTCACCGCTCAGCTGCAGGTGTCTGTTCCATTTGTAGCTATCCCCATCTTTTAAATTATTCAGTAAGTTTGATCACTGCACTAGAGGGCAGTCAGAGTCAACTGCACCAGCTGGTAGATATGTCATACCAGCCCCAGGAAAAGTGGGAAAATCTGTGAGCAAAAGGGGCTGCCAGGTGCCAGAACTTGCCTTTTAGTCCTTCAGCCCCTTAGTATTAGCACTTTGCCAGCACCAGGAATGAGCAGCACAGGCACTGCCATTTCTTATCATGAATGAGCAAGTGAAGTGCTATGGCTGCTGGATCCCTCTCCATAAGGTATTTACGCAAGCTGATCACTCTTCCTTGGCTATTCTTAATTCCAGTTTTATATGTATTAGGTATTTTATGGATCCACTTCATAAACATTTAATGTAGATAAATCAGAAGCAATATAATTGAATAGGAATGAAATGCTGAAAAAAAAAATGCTGAATTACATGATTCCAGTGGGTCAAGACTTATAAAGCTGTCATTGATTTCAGTAGACATTTAAGTGCCTGGGTTTGTCTGGAAAATCAAGTGTGAAATGTTTACGGAGTCCCTTATAGCACTACAGAAGCCATTGAAGCATTTCTGTCTCCTGCAAAGCTTTGTGCTATTCAGAAGTCCAATTGACTTGCCCTACATCATCCTCATGAAGGGCAACAGTCACTTGTCTGGAAGGTCCTGCAACGTTTCAAACCCTGTTCGAATTGTAAGTAAGACACTAGGAGTACCTATTCCCCTGTCTGCTTTCTCCTCAGGGTGGCTGAATATACCTGGCTTCAGGCTGTAGTTTGGTATGGACCATTGGGCTGTGGCATGCCAAGGGCAAGGAGATTGGTAAATCCTTTTAGAAAGAATGTAGGATCCCATGAGAGAGTTCACCCAAGATCTGGAAAGCAAAGCCATCATGTGATTGGGGAAGAGTATGTGAAGTACAAAGCAGAAGAGAAAATGGAGTTTGATGGCAGTTGGTCTAGAACATTGTGTAGTTGATTTACTTAGAAAGAAAGAGTTTTTCTCCCTTACAGCCAGCACTGCACCAACCATGGTGTTCTGAATTTGCCTCTTGAGAAGTAGACATTGCCTGATGCCTCAGACAAAATACTGGACTTGGTGGTTGCTAATGTCACCTGGCCTAGCAGATCCTGTGGTGTATTGAAGGGAGAATCCTGGCAATCATCTGCTTGGAAATTTGTGCCCTCATGTTCATCCAGATTTATAGCACCATAAGCATAAGGAAAGCCTGTTCAAACAGGAACCTCACGTAAATACCATACCGTTGAGTGAATGGCAGCTTTTTGTAAAGAGCCTTTTACTTTATAGACCAGCCTCAAATAGATTTTGGGTGAGACCTGTTCTTTTTCCATTAAAAAGCTGACTAAAGGCAGAGAAACAGACATCTCACTTTACAGCTCTGGTTGAGGGCCCATGCCACTAAACCATCGTGGTAAATCCTCTTCCTCTCGTTGCACCTCACATGCACTGTTCAGGGCTGCCCGTAGCCCACTAGCTGCCAAGCCTGATTTTCTACCATCTGCACTAGATAACCTTGTCTTTTAGCTGCTGCTGCTGTTCATGGCTCTGTTAGATTGAATGGCAATCACAGATACAAGCATTAGCAAAAGCAAAGCCTCATGTGGAGTTAACAGTGTGCATCTGGAACTGGTCCAAATTGAGTAAGTCTTCCTTCTTCCTTCACATGCTTAAGCAGGAACCAGGAAGTATCTTCAGGGGATTTATTTTTTTTTTTTTTCTTAATTCCTGCTTATTCTTTTCATAAAGGGCTGGCAATTTGTAAACATCCCCAGAGCATAAGGAGTGCTCTAAGCTTTGCGTTCTCAGGTTTCATGTCTGTTTACACTGTGAAAAGGCTAAATAAATGAAGGGCAATAGTAGCACCTCTTTGCTTTATTTTCTGGCTGGCATTTTGAGTCTGGTCTGGAACAGATGAACCCAGGAAGAGATTCTCACTGTTGTCTAAGGGATCTGCATAAGTATGTCCAGGGCCAGTCCTACATTTCTTTTAGTTTGCATACCCTGAAATCCCACCAGTTTCACTGGGTGCTGACTTTTTGCCAATGGCAGCATCAGATCCCCCACCAGGGATCTCCTGTGTTGAAACTAAGGGAGACTTACGTTTCATTTCCCTGTGTTGTGTGTAATCCTTTTGCTGCAGCATAAGGACATAGGGAGTACAAGGTCTTTCCATTCTGATTTCACAGTATTTTGCTATACCTTTGTGCTCGCTTCATTTCTGTAGGGGAATGCATGTGATGCAGTGCAGGGAGGAGGAGCATTGCTAAAGCCTTGGGAAGTGCTTCTCCTGATGGTTAAGACTTGCAAGCTCTTGGGCACAAGCAAATTAATCCAAAGGAAATCAACCAAATCCTTCTTTAAAACATGAAGACCTTTTTCTTTTCTTATTTTCTTCCTTTCTTTCTTCATTTCTTCCTTCCTTAATTTTCTTCACTTTTCCCTTTCCCCTTTCCCTTCCTCTTCTCCTTTCCTTTCTCTTTCTTTACTCTTCGTTCCTATGAGCACCAAAATTTCTTTTAACCTTCTCTTCCAAATTTGCAGACAACTCTGGCCTCAAATAAGAGCTGATGTATCAAACCCCCATGAGAGAGGTCTATTCTTACTGTATTCCTGGCCTATTTTTGCTAAGAAGAGAGATGGATGTCCTCTGAATATCAGAATGGTATCTAGAGTTTTGGAGGCTTCCCCTGACCACTGTGGCATTTGTCCAGAACATATACTCTGTTGTTTTTAGAGTACTTGCCTTCTTACAGGGGAAAAAGAAGTCACTACAGAGGTGAACTGCTGTCAGTTTGGAGAGTGGAGGTGTGGGAAATGCCACTCTGTCTTTCTCTTTTGTGGAGAAAAAAGCAGGAGAGCTTATTATAAAACAAGCACTTGAAAGGCAGTAAGAATAAAGGACAAAAGGACAGAACGTGCTTGCACTGCAGGTCAGCTAGGTGCCAAGTTTTCCACCATCCAAGGAACATTACCTGATTCAAGCATTTTTCTTCACAGTGATGTTACTAGACAATAAGAATGAATAAGAAACTGAAAGACGGAGCAATAAAGGGCACATGTGCTCCACAACACAAAGGTGAGGCTATTCCCAAAGGCTAAACTCTGGCTCATAGTGATGGACCTAGGCCACTTCTGGATGAGCCAGCAGGGTACTTGGTAGTATAACTCCATCAGCCTGATGCTTACTCTGGCACTGACAGTAAGTCCCCAGGTAGCTATGCCTTTTTGTAGCTTTGTTGACCAGTTCAAAACTAGCTTGTTCATGTCTGTGCAGGCTGAGGTTGAAGATGTGACTTGGGTTGTGAAAGAAATAGCAGACCAGAGACTGAACAATGCTATCAGGTGCTCCACACCTTCTCCGTTTCCTGTGTATCCTCTTTGACGGAGTTCTCAGTCTGTGACCTTGCACCAAATGTAACATCATTTTAGACTGATTTCTGGGAACACAGCCGCGTTGGCCTCTGTCATTGAAAGTGAAATATATCTTTAAAAAAACCCAAAACAAACCCCAAGCAACCAAAGAATCCCACAGTCCTCTAAAACCCTGAGCGGATCTGAATCAAGTCTTCCACACAGACCTTCTTAAAGGCTTTGCAAGTCAGATCCTGCCTCCTCAATACTTTTTACCATAGGTTTTGGTGGGCCTTATATAGTATGGCTAATTTGGAAGGCAAACACTGTAGTGGTGATGCCCAAGGAGGTAAGTGTATCATATTGCCTTTATGGTGCAGAATAAATGCAAGCAAGGGCAGAAGGGGTGGGGGAGTGAGAAGCCCTACTATGTTTCACTGAAGTGAGAAGAGTTGCTGGAGAACCATTTCCATGGCAGCAGTTCTGTTGAGTTAGTAGTATTTTTGTAGAACAGTTTATCAAACTAGAACTGCAATTCCAAAAAAACCTCACCCCTTAATAATAATCCCAGGGTTTAAAGTAAGATGCATTTCACCTTGCCTGAAAATGCCTAAGGGAAAACATGTGTCACTTGTACACAGTAGTACATAAAATGAGACAACTTTGCAGAAATTTTTCTCCTTTTGTTTTACAGGTTGATTCAGGCCTGTAAACAGATGCAGTCTTCACTGCATTAGCAGTTTATTCCATTTTTAATCAGCCATATGATGCTACCCAAACATCATTTAACCTATAATCACCTTTTGTCCAGAAGCCCAAATATTTGTATTCCTAATAAGAGCTCATTAAGGTGGCACTCAGCTATTTCTTATTTTGTCCCCTGAATGCTGCCAAGTAGTTAAAATATATTCAGAGATTTGAAAGGCTGTAGTCAGAGTCCTCTCCATACTTATAAAATGGCTATTCTGGGAACTATCTATCCAGTTAGTACAATTACTTATTTCCATTAACAGCAGGTCCAACCTCGTTCAAGATACCTGGTGATGAGTAATATCACGGTTCCTCTATGAGGACAACTATGATCACTGTGAAGCAAGTACGTTAAAAATCCGTGAAGATCTCTACTGTACATGGTATTCCTAGAAATGCTGATTTTCTTAAATACTAATC
The DNA here is from genome assembly GCA_039877255.1 of Loriculus beryllinus. NCBI lineage: Eukaryota > Metazoa > Chordata > Aves > Psittaciformes > Psittacidae > Loriculus > Loriculus beryllinus. Next base: position 20,864 of record JBCJKH010000946.1, read on the forward strand.
TTTTAGCAGAAATTTAGTAGGCTTTTTTCTTCACTAACTGATGGTGGCGATGCATGGGGCAAGGCCAAGCGACACTGAATTCTAAAATTACTGACTTAGCAGAGTGGAGGGAAAGCCAGGGAGAACATGTGCCTTACGTGGTAATCTGGACTTGTGCACAGACAAGAATATTCTGGTATCACGGACATTTCAGATCTGAAACGTGTGCACAGCCTTTAGATCAAAGGATCCTTAAATGTTTTATTATGCTGATCTATCTAATAATATTGTGCAAACTCCAAAGTACCAGTGTTTGGTAAACATTCACTTAGCCAGCTCTGATATGGAACAATTGCAGGAATAAATGTAGTTACTGCCTAACAGCATGCAACAAATGAAGCTCCGATTTGTGGTAAGAGGAAAGGAAGGTCTTATTCATGTAACATGGTAGGACAAAGTCTTGTAGCTAGAGCCCTTGCCACTGTTTTATGTGTGCATACCTTGATCTTTCCAAAAGCACAGAAGAGACTTAATATGACAGGGCAGGTCTTGAGTCTTTCTTGCTTGTTGGGATTGCACTGGGGGTTCTTATGGGAAGGATGCACAAACACTGACCCAGTGCAGGGAGACTGGAAACAACTGAGATGTCCTTGAGGGTACCCCAAGCTGATGAGCTGGGGAGTGAACTGGGGAAACAGAGCGCTAATGGTTGCTGGGTGGGTCTGGGGAAGGGGCAAAGGAGAGGGTGAAGGAGTCCGGGCGTTTGCAAGATGATTCCTCTTCACCCCAGTTCTGTCCGGTGTTGCACAGGAGGCTCTGCAGGTGGCAGAGGGAAATTCAGCACTTCTATCAGGTTTCTATGAGTTTCAGCTACAGATGTAACACTCAAGTTAACTCAAGTTGTTCAGGCTGGGAAGAGACATCAGCAGTATCAAATGCAGCTGGTCCACAAATGTTAGTGCCAGGCTAACCACTATTCACTATCAACACACAAGGTGTTGTAGCAAGTGGCTTTATGCTTGTCACAGCAGGTGATTGCAGAAGACTAGGAAGGACAGCAGGTTCACTACAGGACAGGGCAGCTTGATCTTAAAAAGACAAAGAAATGGCATGAAACTGGTAGAGGGAAAAAAGGAAACACCCATCTCATACTCCTTGAAATCTCACTGGCTCCTCATTCATAAGGCTTAATGTTACCATCATGCTTTTATGGCATTTGAATTGTGGAAAGTTCCTGTGGTTGGCCAGAATACTGCAAATCAGCCTTCTTTTTTCTCTGCCAGTAGGACAGAGAAGAATCACAACTTTTCCTATGGAAAGAAAGGAGTTAAGCTCTTAGAGCTAGGGTGATCTTTCATCTAGGTGTGGTTGGATTTGGTTTGGTTGTTGTTTCCTCCATACCAAGCTTTCCCAGATCTGTATTATTTTAGTCAGAAGATGTTACTATTTTAATCTCTCATCAGCAAAAACCACTGCTGATTCAGGTAATCCAGTTTTTGACAATCTAGTCAGAACCCCACAATGTCACATTGAGGCCCAAAATACATTTAACACAGCTGTTTGCTAAGATCATGCATGTGTCCGATTTGCAGAACTGGTTTGCAGAACTATCCTAAATACAAGGTCAAAACTTGACTGTAGTTTAGCTAAGATTCTGAAAAGAAACAAAATCCATAATGCTTTCCTTCTTGATTTCAGTATATTATGTGTTAATGTAAAACTTTTCCACCGCTATGGAGAGCAAAAAGTGAACCTTGCTAGAAGCATGGTGAAGATAAAGACTCAGAATTGTTCTGACCCTACAAATTAAAAATCCCAAGCACATAAATCAACTCTATTAGCTGAAAAATAAATCAGGTCCTTAACATTCTCACAGCTATATCTGAATCACGGCATTTTAATAACACCTCTAAGAATGCTATTGCAAATTATCTAATTACACAAGGAAGGAATTCCCCAGCCTAGGCTTTCTACCAATCTCCTCTCACCATTGCTGGAGGATTGCTCTGAAAAAAGGTGGCTTTACACTGGCAGAACCCTTGTGGCCGTCTGTAGGAGTTTGCTTTCCCTGTGAGCTGCAGGAAATAGTTGGTGAAAAACTAAGTCTGATGGTAAGCGCTGTCAGGCAAATGGCCAAGTCCAAGAAGGAATACAAGCACCTAAACTCTTACTGATCTCTGTGACAGGCTGTGGGTTGCATTTCTTCAGGTGGCTGGTCCTGTATCTTCTTCTTTTCTGTTAGGGTTAATACACCAAAGTTCAAAAGCTTGCTTATCTTCACAAAGATTAACAAACTATTGTGTTTCCAAGAGCTGTGGGCAAACTGGGGAGCAGTGCAGGAAGGAGAGTCCTGGTGAGGATGGTTAAAAAGCCAGGGACAAACTTAGATCACCCAACATGCATATGGGTTGTGCTGAATGCACAGTCCTTTGGCTGTGCTGCATCACTGTATGGAGGACGACAACAAATGCTGGAGCGTATGAAGTGATGCCTTGTAGCTTGCTGATGGAAGCTCTGCCAGTGCTGCAGTAGGTACACCCAAGAATTGAACTATCCCAGGGCAAATGGAGCCAGTGCACTGGTGGATACAAGTCTTGTACAAGCATCTTAGGTACCCCATAAAGAAAATGAAGAAAATGCAGGTTCCCAAGCAATGAAGAAAAAAAGGTACCAGGGAGACTTGTACCCTTTTGTTCCTTACAGAAGTCCTCAGAGCCACTAAAGCAAGTGCACATCCCTCACAATCCTTGAAGCAAGAAAAGACCTAGGAATGTATCAGGTCTAAGCATGGGTAAAGTGATCTACTGAATTGCAGCATGTATAGCTTTCATTTAGACATTGACAAGCCAAACTTATGTCAGTATCCAGCACAGATGCTGAGTTCCCCAAGAGGTGTGTGACCTTCAGAAGCCATGCCTCTTCAAGGTGGTACCACAGTCCTCTTAAAGTTACTGCATCTTATTGCTGGGGACACACTCGCCATGCAAGCAAAATTCTCATACAGCACCTTCCTTCCTGTACTGTTGCAATATCTACTCTGTATGGAAGGTCTTTCAGACCAACACTCAAGTACACTCAAGAAAAATGTTGCACAAGCAAATCTTTCTCTGGGCAGCACAGAGCAAAGCAGATTTGTTCCACCTTTCTTCAGATATCTAGAGGGCTGGTCTTGATGGTGATGCAGCCTGAGACCTGCTCTGTCCTGAATCCCCCCTTCTGTGATCCAATACAAAATGACTTTGCTTTGCTTTAATACACAGTCTGCAGGATTGGGCCAGCAGCCAGCCCTCCCAGCTCACAGGAGCACAAGCCACAGTAAAGTCACCAGTTTTGCCTCCTGACTTGACACAGACCTTCACTTCACCTGTGGCTCCTGTGAAACAATTTGGCTGTAAACCTCGCTAGGCAGGTTGAACAAAAGTTTTGCTGAAGTAAGATGAGAAAGTTCAAGCCTTTATTGGCATCTAACTTCCAAAAGTGGATGTGCTCTAAAGAGATATGTTCACTTTCTTTGTGAGAAAGTACAATATTATTTAAGTCATTGTATCATGCTAAGATTTCTGTTAGAACAAGAAGCTTGAAGAGAAGTACATGCCTTTTTGAGAGGAGGAGATAAATCAGAAAGAACCATCACGTGTGTGTAGCTACTGGAAAAAGACAAAGAGAAAACCAAATTCTACTGCAGACACACACCAGATATATCATTTTAAACATATGAAGTGCAGCACTCATCTCTGGGATGACCAATTATCCATCTTTTTTGTGATCAGTAGCAAATGAGTAATTTTATGACAAACTGTAGCAAAGAGTCCAAATCTTTTAATTCAGGTACATTTTAACCTCTGGTTCTGTTTAATAAGCGAGTTATGGCAACTTGGATGAATAGTAGACTGTGCATATCAAGTGACTGCAGAAGTTATTTGTAAACCATCAGCACAGAGGATGGTAAGTAGGACTAGATCTTGACCTCTCCTGAGTGGTAATTGCACTTACTTGACCAAGGTGAAAAGCATGTCCAGAGAGTTAAAAGGAGTTCAGTAAAACTTAAGTGAAACTGGAGAGTTTAAAGGAAGAAAGAAGAATATATGACAGCTTGCATTATGACCTAGAAACATAGTTGCTCCATTTTTATAACCATTCCACTAAAACCAGAAACAGAGCCCTGCCCTGCTCCAGAAAGTATAGCATCCAGTCATACAGTTTATATGGAAAATACAAGTGTTCTCGGAACTTCCTGTATGCCTTTGTTTTGTTTTGCTATTTAATTACCTTATTTTTCCTAGTCCTTGGTCTTCCGTGTTTGCTAAAGCTATTCAAGAATGCAGAGCCAAGCAACACCCTATTACTTCTCTGCAGCTTTTATTTTATAAGGTAGCCTTTCAAATGTACTCGTCCTAGGGAGCAATAGCTGCCTTCACCCACAGTTAAAGTTACATAATTATTTCTATTGCAAGAGTATTTTTTCTGGGGTTTTGGTTTGGGTTTTTTTTTTTGCAACTTTGCTAAACTGTCCCTCAGGCAGAAATTTTCCATGCCAGGTGTCTACCTCAGGCCTATTTTGCTTAATTTAAAACAAAACAACTTAAATATCACCCATCTTGAGAACAAAATGATGCAAGATGTGTACATGTGCCCACTTTAGAAATCTTACTGTCAACTGAAAAGCTTCTGGTGCCTTCACTCCCTCGCCTGGTTTGGAGGTCAGTACAAAGCTGCCCTGCTTTTTAGAAGTGCCTTTGTCATTACTGTGGTATTTCTTGAAACCTAAAGAAACCAGCGTAGGACTGAAGCACTCCAACTGTGCAGGGTGAACTGGGACCTAGAGATTGGAAACTGAATTCTGTAACAGTGTCCCAGCCTTTCACCTGGAAACCAGCATAGCCTGAAGTGTCACTGCAGCAGCTGTAGGTGCCTGGCCTCAGGCAGGAAGCAGTCACCTGAGAGAAGAGAGACAGCCACAGGCAGAGGATTTTCCTCTCCAGAACGTAGGTCTGGGTCTGTAACTTTGAAAATCCATTGCAAATTAGGTACCTGGGGCTTCTTATGGTAGGTCTACAGATGCAGGTTTTCCACCATGGGTAGTTTCTCTGTTATCTCAGGTAGGGAAGGCTGATCAGGAGCTGATGTTCCACCTACGTATGATGAACCTTGTGAGGACTAACTTGAAATTTTGATGTTGCTTTTGTTTAGTTTTAATACTGTGAAAGCACACAACACCATTACCACTGTAGCTATTCAGAAGCCAGGACTGGCTTTGCAACCATATTCAGTTCCCCGTTGTGGCATGAGAATGGTGTGTATAGAGAAACAGCTGAGAAATGATGATGTCAGGGTGAGTGACTGGAGAGCTACATCCCCCTCTGGACTCTGCTCATTAAAC
>JBCJKH010000956.1:0-10280 GCA_039877255.1 Loriculus beryllinus
ACTAAGTTGTATTTTGGCCATCTTGTTTAAAATTGGACCTTTGAGATCAATGAAACCTAATTATTCTAATTTTACTCTTTCTGCCTGGAGAGAAAAAAAAAGCAAATATAATTTTGCAAATTTAAAATATTTAGAGCTCAGCATAAATTGTTTAAAACACCATCACCAAAAACCAAAGTCTTTGTAAAGACTTAAGAAATAGAGAAAAAATTAAAGGAAAGGAGAACATGTCTGCCTCACACATAGACATAATGAAATTGTGATGTTCAGTAAAAAAAAAAAAAAAAGTGTTGCAAAAGCTTTAGGAAAAAGTTTGAAAAAAGTAATGGAAGACACATTATTAAAATGTATATTGGTACACAGAAGTCCCTCAGCTGCTGACTGCTCAAGATTAGAGAAAAGAACAACTATCACTCCAGGAACATCCTGGACAACGATTTTTCCCAAGCATCTTTTATCAGTCACTGCTGAAGACAGGACCAAGATGGGCTTTTTGCCTCAAGTAGTGCTAAATTTCTCTCATTCTTGAGTTCCGAAAGAATATACAGAGCCCAAAATATGTAGAAGGGTCCTTGGAAAAAGTGTCAACCTACCTTCCGACAAGCTCATGATCCAGATAACTCAGGATGACAGAGCTACTGGGCTTTTGTGTTTGTTTTGGTTTGGTTTTCTTACCTTCCTCTCCTCTACTACTTTTTGTCCTCTGATTTTATTATCTTTTTTCCCCACAAATTTTCTCCACAGAGCTACCTCATGATATGACCTCAGACACAGTATTTAAACTGCGTCATTTGGCTATCCCAAGTTAAAATTAAGGTGATGCTTAGTTATTACCTTCAGTGCTTTGAAGCATACAAATGAGAGATCACCACATAAGTAATACTGTTTCAGTGAAGTGGCAGTGAATGCCAGAATAAAAATTCCCCATTTCCCAACACATAACATCAGCGCAGCTTTCAAACATGCTCAGTCTGTGCTTTATTATCGTAAAACGGCTTAATTGTCTGCACTATTATGTGTGCATTATTTTCAAATATTGTCTTTTTCTTTAATATTTGAACCATTAGGATCCAATAAACTGCCAAATGTCAAGATAAATGGAATGCGCCATCTTGTCACTTATTCAGACTGAGTAGTAAGCCCTTATATCAGGAAGGAGAATTTCTGCTGAACGACTGTTCAGGTCAAAATGATACAAACATATTTTGTTTCTCAAGCCTTTACACTTGCTTTTCTGATTTCAGGTTGCTTCTTTCAGAAGAGACTAGTTTTGAAGGAAGTATGATTCTATGTTTCTATTACTTTGGCTGAGTACGTGTGTGTCCTTCAGGCATCTGGCTGCTCTTAATGAAACGTCTTGGTGGCTAAACAGCTAACACTAGTATGACTCTTAGATTTACATCCAGTGCTGACAGCACAAAATGGATTTGATTTATTGTATATTTCAGTGGCAGACATGAACAGAGTATTTAACATATCTCTTCTTAATAACATTTGGCTGCTTATTTTTAAACTATTTGATTTTCCTCCTGAACTAGATCTTTGACTGTAAATTGCAATCATGAGATAGAATATTAATTTGACATTTTATTGACAGCTATTACTTTTTAAATAAAGACATAGTAAATCATCAGTATTGCAATTAGAGAAAGAATGTACTAAAAGGTTTCAGAGATCTTGAATTATTTTAGTTAGACAAAAAGAAAAAGGTGTTGATTTGTGTAAAAAGAATGCTTAAGGGAGAACTATGTCTTTATGACTTTAGAGCTACAGAAATTTTCACTGCAGGATGAACACAACTGAAGTCTCATACAGAGACAGTAAGACCAAAAGGAGAGGAAATTGGGGTAACATAATACTGTTCTTCCCATCAATTAAAGCACCTGCTTTGTGAGCACTATGCAGCCAAGTCATCCTATATAAAAGCTGACAACTGGAATGCTGAGGTACTCCTGTTTGTTTCCCTTTGCTGAAGTGTTAAATCAGTCATTTGTACTTTGACAGACAGGACAAAGAAATAGCCCTGGGGTATGCCACAGGTGACTGGCTTCTGGGTGGAATTGGTGGCACTCATTACAACCTTTGGGCCTGCGAGTTCAGCCAATTTTCAATTCACCCCACTGTCTGTGCATCTACCTTGTACTTCATCTGTTTGTCTATGCTATCTGAGGAGACAGTGTCTAAAGCATTTCTAAGGACAAGATAAATAACATCCACTCCTCATCTCGCCCTTCCTTGCCAGTCACCTGAATGCAGAAGTATGACCAGACATTATTTCCCCGTCATTAATCTACATCGACTGCTCCTAAAAATCTTCTTGTCCTTCATGTTTTGAGGAATGGTTTCCAGGGTTATTTGCTCCATCTCCTTCCCAGAAATCAAGGTGAAGCTGATGAGCCTATTATGTCTCAGAATCGCCATGCCCTTCTTGAAGAAGTAGCACTGGCTTTCTTCCAGCTCTACTTCCTCTGCCCCACTCAGCAGCAGGCCCATATTCTCCCTAGCCTTTTTGCTGATTACGTCTCTATGGAATCTTATCTTTTGCTGTTCATGTCCCTCAGCAGAGTCAGCTGCAAAATTCAGAAGCTGAAACTTCTAACACTATCCCTGCATGCCCAGACACTGGCTCTATATGCAGATGACAGTTCTGTATTTGTCTGTGTCATCTTATATAGTCTTTTTCTGTAATAAAGCAAACTAATTTCCCCAGGGCAACTTCGAAGATTGTCTTTAAAATTAGTTTTCTCTTCACATTGTGAGGAAAGGACTATGTAATATATGGCACTTGAAGTCCTGTAAATTTAGACATAAAGTTCTATTTTTGATCAGTAAATTTTTTCTAGGGTTGACATAGGAAGGAAAATAAATAATTATAATTATTCAACTGTGTGGAACTACACAACAAATTAGATGATTTAAGATGCCAAATACAGAACACATTAATGCAAAATCATATGTATGGCTCTGAGTTATGCTAAAAAAAAGAAAAGGGGGGGTGAAAAAAAAAAGTGCTTTAAAAGGCCCACATTTATTAATTTTAAAGTTAATATAGCTCATCTGATGCCACATGAATGTGGGGTGGCCAGCATCTGAAGGGACATAAGATTTACTTGCTGTCTATATTCCTCTTTTTACTCTGTCTTATTAAAACAGCTGTTTTATTACACCATTTGCTGTTGGTCCTTTAATACTCACATCCAAAAAGAACCCTGTGCCATGCCTCTCCCCCCACCCCCCCTGTATAGAAGAGGGGAGAATCCGCATTTTCCTGAAGGATTTGTTTTTTTCTTAAGGGCACTTACAGCTCCATAAAATCACTCTTCATGGTACTTACATAGCTATTCTATTCTATGCTTCTGTGCTCAGACCCAGTCTTTGATTGTCAATAGTTAACATCACATCTGAAAGCCTACTCTTCGTCTTTGTTATTCATTTTCTGTGTTGGCTAAACAGTAAAAGGTTGTACTCTTGTCAGTAAACTCTGTCCTTAACACTTCATGAAATTTTGCAGCAGATTGTAACAGCAGTATTATCCCCTTTGGATGGAAACAACAACTGCAAAACTCAGTGGTATTTTTGCTACTAAATGAATGCAAGGGTACTACAGTGTTATTTTCTAAATAGAGTCTGTATCCTACTCCTCTTGTCACATTGGTAATATATGTCATCACATTCACTTTTCTGTCTCAATAACAAATGTCAAAGTTTTCAGCTATGTCAGCTACACTGATATTCTTCCCTACTTTTCTGTTTGACAAACGTAAGTTTCCAAACATAACAGCTGGGAATAATGTGTGTGTGTGTGTGTGTGTATATACATTTGTAAGATTGACACTCGCTGAGTTTGGAAATTAAATGTACTCTTCTGCTTCCTTTTGGTAATATAATTAGATGTTCACATTATCAGTAATCAGCACACAATACTCTATATATACAGAGAAAAACAAGATCAGGGCAAAAAGACTCAGAAAAAGAAACTTGTTCTGGAAGCACAATATTTCATTTTCTTCTAGGAACAGTTTTACCTCCTCTATAACACACCAGTGGCTATTACCCAAGAAAATGCTGAAGGAGCTTTTAAGATCTATTAACTACTTTTTTTATTTTTATTTTTAAATTGAAAAGTGTCATTCTTTTGGACCTATTTCATGTAAGTGTGCTTAAATAACCTGAAGTTTTCCTTTCTAAAGGAAAGCTAAATAAGATGTTTTCATAAAATGTTATCAACATCTGAAAAATTTCCTAGCTTGCAGCACCAGAATAATGAAGTTTAAAATGCCTTTAAGAAGAGGATAAAACAGCAGAAAGACATCTTCTCTGCATTATATATTATTCTAATAATTAGGAGATGAAAAATCCACTGATATCTTCTGAATGCGAATAATGATTGTTCATGAATATAGAACCACTGTTGTTAATTCCAGAGTTTGTTTCATTAAAATACAACCTTTGAATTTAAAATTCTGTAAATATTTTATCTGAATTTCTATCAGCCTATAGTAGCTGATAACCAACAGTTTCGTATCAGCTCATTGTGCTAGACTTTGCAGGCTCTGACAGGAAACTGCTGCCTCTTTCCAAGCCTTTAATCCATAATGGCAAGAGGTAGATCTAATAGAATAGGACAATGAGGAAGATGCAATAGGGTCATATGGCAAAGGTGTGGAAATCAACATTATTTTTCAGAATTGTCCCAACATGACCTGCAGCACTTTTAATTCCATAAAATAGTAATTTCAAGATGTTTGAAAGAATGATGTCTGCTTACTTCGCTGATGGCCACCACCACTGTCAACTGTTCTGGTTAACCATATACACGTCATAAAGAGAATGTATCTGTCGTCTTACTTTTTTTTTTCTCATAACTCTAATGTATAAACACATGCCCCTATCTGTACCATTATTACTATCAGGTTGCTAAGCCATGCAAGTTTTTTATGATTATTTTTAAAATAATAGTGCTAAAAGTAAAGATGAGTTTAAGGTGATTTGCTTTTTGTCAATTTCCACTGTTAAGCAGAATGAATACATTTATAGACATATTTGGTTTTAATTTTATTCTTATTTTAGAATAAATTCAGATTTGTTGGGTTGATATACAAATATATGTAGACCTTAACTTACTTGTGAAGTAAACTTTTTTTTTCAAAGTTATCTATTTTTTTTTTCAACTATTTCAAAAGCAAGTATGTCAACACAAATTCTGTCAAAATTCCATTCTGTTCTTGTGTGACATGCAATTTAATTTCATTTTATGTTAGGTCAATATAATAACCCAATGTCTGGGTTTATGAATATTAAACTATTAGTTATCAGTTAAAAGCACTGCTGACGCTTTATATTTGGTTAAATATGTTCATGTTAGCTTACTCAATTTTACATAAATCTTCATAATGAATTATGCTGAAGTCCCTAACTCAATCCAGTCTACAATGGATAGGAATAAAAAATGGTTCATGAGCTGAATTTCTATCCTATGCTTGGAAGTTTAAAATAAAATATTTGCCTACAATGCTGTCAACAAGTATAAAATTGTTTAGCTCGACCATAAAATAAAATGCCAGCATAAATTATCTCTGAGGAAATTAGGTAAATAGGTACCATTCAGTATAAGATATGACAGGAAGATTCTATTAAAGTTGCATAAAGCCTTTCAGAGAGAATTTAGGCCATAAATCACAGTCAAAAGGCTTTTAGTCTCATTGCAAGTTCTAGGCAGTAGAGTTGCTTATGATGGCCGTAAACCTGTCAAGTCAGTAGCATTCAGATCACATTATCTCTGGTTAGGTGTTAGGAATATGACATTTTGTAAAAAAGACATAGTTAGAAATAGATTTACTTAATGGCATGGAACAGGTATATTGTTTTTTAAATTTAGCCCCGGGACACAGTGCATGAGGCAGATAATTTTTATCCTCTTTTTTGTGACTAGGTGAAAGAATCCGTACATATTGCTTCACAATATATGACGATGTCAGATTGGGTGAACTAAGTAACAGTTTGTGATTGATGACCAAGAGTAAAAGCTACTAAACATTAAAATATCATCAAGTACTGTCAAATTGGTCTTGAAAATTTCTTAATGGCATTACTTGAAAACTTTCTGTCATGACAGTTATCTCCCCAAGGTGCACATGTATGTCTCAGGAAAATTTAGATAAAGAAGTCATATTAATTGATGGCAAACTAAACTGCATGAAAAATGCAGCTTTGGAAAACATTAAGAGAAATGAAATAATTGTAAAAAACCAGTAAATAAACAACAACAAACCCACAAAACTCTTTAGCTTTAAAGTGAAAAGCACAAGTTTCCATGATCTACGACACTAGCTTGATAGAATTATGCTAACCTGAAATTAAGAAGAAACCAAAGCAGAACCAATGTACCTGTCAAAGTCATTGAGAAAGAAAAAATGGTTTAAAAAAAGTTCTACTTCAAAATATTTCACTAGTAATGAAGATAAGAATTTTAAGTATCTGAAAATCACCCTTTAAAATTATTCCCTTGTCTTTGATGATCAACCTTTTGTTATTTTCTTGTTTTCTGTACTGTCAGACTTTCTTCTTTATATTTGTAGATTATACTCAATTACATTATTTCAATTAAATGTTCCCATGCTAGTATAATTTTTCCTTCTTTTTTTTTGAGCTCACAAATGGGTTTATTTATACTTTTTAGCTATGCATTATACTCCATATTCAGTTAACCTTACTTTAAGTAAAAAACTGAAATTTGAACCAATTCCATCGGTCTTGAATGTAACCTAAATAAATAAATAAATGCCCCAGTGGAAGTTACTATTTATTCCTCCTCTATTTGTGATTATTATTGTACTTTGTATCAACAAAAAAAGGCAGTAACATCTTGCCCACTCCATTTTTCCCATAAATATATTGTCGAGATACACTATTAAATTATCTTTGTTCTATATCTAATTTCTTCAGCTTTCACACAGTGCTTCAACTAGAGCAAGCTTATGATTTTGGTCTGCCTTATGGCTGCTAGAAACTAAGCTGATGAATATCTGTGTTTGCGGCTACCAAAGATAGCCATCAACATAAATCTGCAGTGGAGCTGTCAATTTGTGTGCTCATATGCTAAATGCTGCTAAATCCAGTAGTATAGAGGGGAAAGCTATCAGTTAATGAAAGATTTGAGAGTTCCTTAAAATGCATTTGTATATGCTGCAAGGTAGAAAACGAAAAGCCACCTTTATCAGTTCCTGCAGAGATGTTGGAGTGCTAGAATAAAGATCCTCTTTACAAAAAAAAGAGAGAAATAGCAGTCCTTAAGAAAAGAAGTAGCCTTAGTTACAATTAACATTCCATTTCTGTGTTAGCAGAACTTCCAGCAGCTTGGTAATCCTTTACCGTCAATGCAGAAGCAAAAGCCCTGGAAATCATCACAGATGGTTGCCAAAGGCAGAAGGAAAACATTGTGATACCAGAGCTATTCAAGGTTTAAATTATACTGATATGAACCTGATTGTTTTTCTAGTGTTATTTGACAATATTCCTCTATAAATATAACAGAGCCTGATTAAATACTTTCTACCTTACAAAGGAATAGAAAAGCATGTAAATGACGTGTACTCAAGACAAAAAACTAAAATAACCAGGTCCAAATGAAGTATTAAAAATATCTGGCAAAAGATTTTTCAGATGTTTGGTCTGGTGCTGTTATTTTTTAACAAATTTCAGAATATATCACAACATTTGAGGTGCACCACTACATATGCCCCTAGTGCATCTCTTGCTTCCTGAAATTCAAGTAAGTAGTTAGACTGGGATATGTCTCAAACAAAAGAATACAACACACACAGAATTAACTTAGTAAGAAATCAAAGGATGAGAATATAATTATAGGGCAGCTAATATGTTCTAATTGAAACCAGGTCTTCTCAAGCAAACCTGATTATATTCCTTGATGCAATTAGAAGTTTGGGAATGTAAAAAATCATATAGATGTAACCCAGAATTTTGCTAAACCTCTGTTAACATAGAATATTCTGATTAAAGTAACACAATAGTAATGAAGTACATGTTAATTGAATTAAAAATCACCAAATTGATTATTCTAAAAAAGTAATTTTCACTGATAAATCATCAGTAAAAGGTGAAGAAGACAGCACTAGAATGTGCCCAGAGTAATGGGTAGTGAGTCTTGTCTTACCTATTTTCATCAATGATCTGTAAACAAACATAAAATCATTTCCTAAGAAGTTTGAAAATTACCTGTTCTGATAAATAACAGTTTCAAAAAGTTGTTTGAATTACTTTTTCAAGTACATCTCTAAAATTAATTACATCTGATACAGCCATATGCAAATTTAGGCATCCAGGGAAATGTAGTGCAGACTATGTCTACACTGTGGTGCTGAGACAGCTGGAAGGAGCAGGATTTGGAAAGTGAGGAGTGATAGGATATAGGGCATGTGGTAGATAAATGTATAAATATAAAATTCCACTGCTGATACTAGTGGAAAAAAGTGAAAAGGGATCAGTGGATGTGGAAGCAGAACATTATCAAGCATGTATTTCTCTCTCCAGAACATTAAAGAAATACATAATACACTTGCTTCTGCAAAGAGCACTTCACCTTTTTAAGAAACGAAAACAAATTACAATCCTCAAAGCAAAAAGACCATCTGAGTCCAATGGTAACTGTCGTATTGTGAGAAACTTCTATTTAGTTTGTATGAGAAAAAGTAATCAATATTTAACAATGATATATTCATATGGAAAAAATTCTTAAGAGATCAATTTATTGGGGGAAAAATTAGAATCAAAGGAGGAAACCGAAGGAAAAATTGACTTCAGAAATGGAAACTAAGCATTATTCTATTCAGTAGTGAAACTGATTAATTAGTAAAGCAAAATACCAAGAGAAAGGTGGGATTCTTTGAGTCTTTGTGTCTCTAACTCAGGTAGATGTATTCCTTGGATTATACACTTCAGGCAAACAAAACATTAGATCTGTATTCAGGAAGAACAGGATGCAATTTAATGTCTTGTGAAATGGAGGAGACAGATTAGAGGTGGATGAAATGGTCCCATCATGCTTAAATCTATGAATCCATGAAATATCTGTTCTGAAAAATAAAACTACATTGGAATGAAACTAAAACCAGATTTTAAACTGCTATTTGTATTACAAATGTGATTATGCCAGAGACTCCTTCTAACACAGCTGAGTTCTCTCAGGTATTATTAGAGGATCATGACAGTAGGGGAGACTGCTGTCTTCAATGAGATTTAGACTAGGTCATTAATCCCCAGAATGTTTTTGCCAGTCACCACAGGGGTTATCCAGCTATCACCCAGAACAGCTATAACATTCTCGATGGCTTTAACTGCAAACTAGAGGGAAAATTGAATTCACAGCACAAAAAGAATTTTCAATCTCTAGAGAATTAAAATAGCACGGTTCTTGCATTCAGAAATATTTTGACATTCAGAAATATACTGTTGTATGACTAGGCTGTACAGATCTATTCACTGTACGCTGTGTGATCCTGTTGATTAGCAAAGTCATGACACCATAAAGTAAGTGTTCTAAAAAGGTATATAAGAAGCCAATAAAGAAGGCTTCTCACATAATTGCAAAGACAATTAGAATTTGTGCTTTGTTGATGAATGATGCTAATTAATACAGAGTGGGAAAACCTTAAAAAAATGTTTTATATTTTTATGAAATATCATAATGATCATAAGTAGTTTCCAGTTACAGTAGAGCATTTTCATGAAACAATTTCAGCTTAAGGCCAAATTTTCTCAGATTAAAATATAGCTTTTTCAACAGAGATTACAAAAATCTAAACATTTGTAGGCAAGGCCCCTGCTGGCAAGAAGGGAGAACAAAGACAGCATTATGAAATCAACAAAAGAACTGTGCTTGGTCAGTCTGAAGAAGAGAAGGCTTTGGAAGCACATAATAGCAACCTTCCAACACATACACAGATGTTCTCAGGAAGACAGAGTCAGGCAATTCACAATTGGCTCTGCAGCAACTGGTATATTTGGAAAAAAACAGACAGGTTTACACACACACAAGCTGACTTCAGGTCTCATATATAGAAGCAGCACACATCAATGCCTGAAGAAGAATTACTAGAAGTTTAATTAACAAAACTGCATTTAGACACTGAGATTAGGGAAAACAAGTGTTTTCTTCTAGAGACAGTCAAAACAATATATGAACAACTAGATAAATAAATGCTATCAAAATTATCTCACAGTATAGACTGTTTTTACCTACAAGCCTTCTTTTGACTAATTTG
>JBCJKH010000969.1:0-14125 GCA_039877255.1 Loriculus beryllinus
GTCCCTGCTTATGGCAGGGGGGTTGGAACTAGATGATCTTAAGGTCCTTTTCAACCCTAACTATTCTATGATTCTATTATTCTATTCACCTTCTATATTTATTGAATGGAGGAGCTTAGTGAAGAAAGCTGCAACCTTTAGCGTTGTTGCAGACCTGTTATGAAAAACATAGCATAATATATAAGATTTGAAATCCTGTTTCTTTTTCTTAACTATTGGTATTGCATGTATTTGTTTCACAATTGCCAATATATGTTGCCTCTTCGGTGACATAAATATATACCTTATTGATGTTGTGTTCTCTGGAAGTGAGTTCTCTGAAAACTAATACCAGTGGGGCTGGTGTAGTTGCTGGAAATACAGCAGTGTGCCCCAAACTTGCACATTAATAATTGCTTAAGTAGTTATGCCTAGGGTAAGTAACAAGGAATGGATCCACCTGAAGTCTGACAAGGAGTCAGTTGCAGTCTAATGCATTTTTTACATACTTCAAAGCATATGCAATTAATGGGATACTATAATAATTTTATTTCTGTGAGCTAAAATGCAGTTGATCACACTCATTATGGTGTGGTCTGCAAAGATTAGAGATTCTCAGCTCTTTCTGGTGCAGCTGCATGGGAGTGGAATGACAGTGCCTTTATTGTTATCACAAGATCAGTCTTCCTTCCCACAGGGTAGTAGTGAAGCTTATTTTTTGTAGGAAAGGAGTAAAGAAAGGTAACCCAGATATTATCCAAACATTTAATTAAAGAGCAAATTATAATTAATAATCAAATATCAGAAAGAATTGGATGAGGTGGATTATTTGCACTCTCAGTCTTCATTTAGGAATACATTCCGTATTTTGAGACAGGGGTAAAGATAAAATAATAGGTTTTGTCTAGTGATGCAGAGACCTTTGTAATTTTCTGTTCTATTGATGTCCTTGTGCAGTTTCCAGCTGTACTGGTTGGCTTGTAGAAAGTAGGACATAAACATGGGAGTGGCATTTCAGATACTAATGATCTATGCCTTTGCCTTACTAAGTAAATGTATATCATTCTGTTACTACATTTGTATCAATTTAAAGACTATCACTTTGTTCACTGTCACTACTTTTATTGGTTAGAAACTGCTATAAAATGTCCAGCTTTAGCTATAGTTAGAGTCAGTTTATTCTTTTTGTTATGTGCTGATGCTGATAATGCTTCGGTTTAAATAGGTCTTCTTGCTCCATTATAAAGAATGGTCATATTTTTTCTGTGTATTGATTTGCTAGGATGAACGAGATATGATTTTGTCATGTACTATTATTTGGCAGTGTTGCCATGCTTCTTGTCTTTCTAGTAGCTTTATTTTTTGCATCTGATCCTGTTTAACTGTACATCATCTGAAGAAAGATAGAATTGTATAGGGTACATTCGATGAGATTTTATCATTGCTGAGGCATTTACACATTTTAAGATAACATTCATAATTTTTACAAAGCCATATCATGCAGACATTAGTTTACCCAATTAAGATAGTAATATCTTTGTCTTCTCCAGCTGAGAAATTTCTTGTCATTAGCCTTGCAGTGATTTCACCCCATTAGGTTTCACGCTACTTCTATGATATTCTGATCTTAGCTTATTGACTTGCCTGAACCCTCTATTTTCAGGAAGATTTCTCTGGAAAAGAACTTCTCCTGTTTCTGTTTGGTTTTATGTGGTTTTGTTTTTTTTTTTTTCTTTTTCTTTTTTTTTTCTCTTTTGTCTATAAGCTGTTGTGTATTTTGCAGCCATGATACAACCATGCTGCATTTCTTACAGCCTAGAGATCCAGGACAGTATGGCCAGAGTGAATACAAAGCTGCTTTTAAAAAAAAACCCAATTTTCTTTCTGTAATGTATTTCTTCAACACATGGTTCCACTTGAGTGGGGTAGTCCAGATAATTTTTTGTATTGCTTTAGATCCAGACTTGTTTGTAATACTGTGCAGATGCTTCAACAGTCAGTCTCCATTGGTTTCTTGGCATTATTTTTATAAGAATATAAACCAGATAAACCTACTTTTTTTTTAATATAGGAAATTTATCAGGGAATAGAGGCCTTTAACAATAAATTTTGTAGATCTTTTATATATATGTATCTATCTGAACTCAACACCTGGTAAAATTACAAAAGGAATTTTTGGAGGAAGATTTCTATAAAAGGCAACAGAAAATCACTGACAGTGAGGTGTTTTGGTTGTGCAACAAAACATCAATATGCTACAATACACAGGCTCTTCTACTTTCTGTGGCATGTTTATTCCAGCAGCAAATAATACTGACAGACAGGGCAGCTGACATTCTGATTAATCTCACTTTATTTTATGTAGAACTAAAAGGAACTGTAGATAAGAGCAGCTGACTGTGGGATTTCTGAAGTTTCTTTTTTGACTGTTCTGGTGCATAAATTGCTGTGCACTCTGTAGCTATAAAATCTCTTTGCTCTTTGAAATTGCCGAAGCTACTTTAGAAAAAATGTGAAGGGCACTTTTAAAAAGAATCTAAATACTGTATGCTAAAATTCCTTACAATGTGACTATCATAAACACAAAAAAAAAGGAAACAACACTTTTCAAATTTTGAGTGCAGTTTTGGTTTTCCTCAGGAAATGTCATTTTCCATTTTTGAGTTTTTCAGTACACTAAACCCCCAACCTTTTATCTCAGGTGTTAACAGAATGGGGAAGAGGAGCCATGGCGAATGCCAAAGTGAATTGTGGGTAAAATTCATCTGAGAATAAAGGAACAGCAGAACACTTAGCAGCATTCATCACAACTTGCTAATTGAAAATTATATTAGATATGGAAATCTTATGGTAAGTAGAGTTTAGTGTTTTTTCAAGAGAATTCATTGGTTATACAATTAGGAATAACCTGGAAATTGAGCAGAGTTGTTGAGCAGGCCTACTATGAGTCTGTGTTAAAATTGATTTTCAGTTACCAAATAATGTGCTTTGTCACAAAGAAAACCTCTCATCTTGTTGTGTACTAAAAGGTGCAGAAGGTTATGTTAGGATCAGTAATGTTCAAAAGCGGAAGAAATTAACTGTGTCAGACTTTCACCCTTTCCTGTTCCAACCAGTGTTTCTTGTATTTTAAAAATCTAGAAAGTGCTTAAAGTTGTCACTGATATTTTTTAAGAGGACTTTTTTATTTAAAAAAAAAATTAAAATTAAAGTGGGTTGTCTATGAGACCATAATAGATCATGCAGTTTGACTTAGAATCTCAGCATAAACTGAACTCATATAAAAGTGTTTCCCAAAGTGTTGGTATGTTTTTTTTCAATTTGTATGTTTTCTTGGAAACTGATAATTAAGAAACTTGTGCCGTACCATTACCTGTGGCTTAAATAATTTGTAACATTTATGTTTTTAATGATTTAATATTTGCTGCTGTGTGGATTGTTTTGTCCTTTAGCTTAATATAAAATTACTTTAATTGTATCTTGAACTCCACTTGTTCCTCTTACTTGCAGCTAAAGACAGCCATTAAAAAGGAATGCTACTTTTCCAATAAAAATCGAACAACAAATTTGATGCCTACTGTGAGTGTTCAGAGAACTGCTCCCAGCTGTGACATTAATATTGCATTGTTTATCAGGAAGGTAACTTGCTGAGTTATTTCAAGTTAAAGGCCAGGGTTATTTCCCACTGTGATAATAACAGTATATATCTTTGCACAAAAGTATTGGTCTAATTATGTTTTTAACTGAGCTGCTAACTATGGTAGTCATACAGCTACATGCATTAGGATTAAAATGACTTTACATTTTACATATAGCCCTTTTTCCTGGTTTAAAATGATAGTTTTAGATTTTTACACAGTAGGTTGTTGCCTTGTTTTTGAATTTATTGTTACTGAACTTTAATGTACTGATTTCAGAAAATCAGCTGCATAGAATCCTTAAACATTTGAATGATTTTAAAGCAAAGAATATTTCTTTTGTGTGTTAAAAAATGGTACCAATTATATGATTTATTAAATATTAGTAACTTTAAGGGGAAGTATTTAGCATGTGTTAGCGTGAAAAGCACATTCTGTGTTGTAGTTTGTCAGCACACTACATTTTGCAGGAGTAAATAAAAAATAACATTAAAACAATATTTAGTCAACTAGGCAATATATTCAGCAGCACTTTTCAGTTATATTTTATGTTTGATAGCTCTTCCCAAAGTTTGTAATAAAAATGTTTCTAAATTCTTTAACTGAAGCTAAACAGATAGGTTGACAACACAGATTGTTCTTCACCAAAGACAGTGGCAGTATAATATTATGAGGAGGTATAACAGCAATTAGTCTTCTTTCTCTTGGTGAGTATTAGTAATAATATCTTGAACTTCTGAGGCCCCTCATACTTGAATATTTTAGTGCACTTTAAATATGTGATTTAGTGCTCACATCATCTCTAGAATATGTGAGAATTACCATTTCCTTTAAATACAGCATAATGCAGTCAGAGAAGAAAATACAAATCTGCAAGGCATTTTATAAGGGCTACACTGAGCATGGGAGTAACTGGAAATCATAGTGCTTTGCAGAATTAAAACTAAGGTGAGGAGTTATATTAATAAATATGAGTGTTTGAAATAGGAAGGAGAGTAGAAAGGAAATACTTTTAGTCAATTCAGTGCAAACTAGGTCTCCATGCTGAGCTTATGTAAAAAAATGATAGCTAACAGTAGCAAAATGGCAGGCTGAAGCAACATTTGTAATATCGGGTGAAAGTTCATTATAAGAAATGTTATCTTAGTCTTTAAATTGAGTAAGCAGCTAATGTACTGAATATTTGAACCCCACTCAGTAAAGAGCATATGGCAATGGAAAACTTCCCTTTACATATAGCCACGGTTACAAGTGACGTGTTCAATAAATGGACTCAGCTCATCCAGATATAGTCAGCCCTTGATTATCTGAGGATGAATTGTTCAGTCTCAGGGTTAAGTGTGCACTGATGCAGAGCCACCAGAGCTGGCTCTGCATGAGCTGGTTTCATTTCAGGAAGAGTTCAGGCATGCTGAGACTGAGTACACAATATGTTCTTGACTGCTTTCCAGGTGCCAGCTGGGGAATCTCCCTGCTCTACGCTCAGCAGCAGCCCTGCCCTTTTCCCACTGAACCCCTGCTGTGTGTTCCTATGGCCAAATGTTATGTGTATCTTGTATTATATGTGGTTTTGGATTACCCAGGTTATACAACTCCTTCAGAGTCTGAGAGCATATAATCAAGAGTTGATTGTTGCCTGCTGTTTTCTCTTTACATTTTTATGTACCAAT
The DNA here is from genome assembly GCA_039877255.1 of Loriculus beryllinus. Lineage (NCBI taxonomy): Eukaryota > Metazoa > Chordata > Aves > Psittaciformes > Psittacidae > Loriculus > Loriculus beryllinus. Next base: position 5,288 of record JBCJKH010000969.1, read on the forward strand.
TTGCTATAAAACTATATTAAAAGTAGGAATAAAATTAAAAATGCTGATTTTAAAGTTATAACTTATATGTGGCTTCAAAATTAGGCTTACTGCTGTGTTTTGGTAATAGGGTTCATTATCTCTTCTAGTAGCAGAAAGACATTCCTACTACTAACTTAAACATTTTGGTTGCCTTGGGCTTTTGATGCACAGTGAATTTAAACCATTGTTGCAATGTAATTCTTCTGCAAAAATTGATAAGACCATCCACTTCAGAACTTTGTGTGGAGTAGATGAATAGGAAGTTGCGTTAGATTTAAATTTCACATGGATTTTATTTCAGATCCTTTTCACAATAAATATTAGTTAAGTCCCACATTATGGTATTTGTACATCTACATTAAGAACTTTAAAATTCCCATTGATTGTTTTTAATGCTTTGACATAACATGGTGTGTATTTTGCAGTGGCAATCACACACATATATTTTATATACGTAACTATATTTTATTCTAACAGAAGGCATCATCGGCACTGCCAGGCCCATTGATTGTCAACCACAAAGTCCTATCTGTGTTTTGTGAGTTGGCTTTCTATTTATAGACTGCCTTAGACACAATCATTTGGGAACAGCATAATAGAAATCGACTTTTGAGATGTACTCATGTTGCTTTTAAATGAAATTAAATTGTAAATTGTACTACTAATATGTAGTTTGTTAATAACTTTTTTTGATACATCATTTCAAATACTTAGCATAACTATTTATGTTTGAGTTATATTCCAGGATGTAAGATCTAATCAAGCTTTCACATTATGTAAAAAACTTTATGTTTTTTGGTTGCTTCCATGATCGAAATAACAGTGTATCGAAACACTCTACCTGAGATGACTTCACCTACTAGGTTAAAGCTTTGAAATCTTTTGGATTCTGTGCATGAAAAGTCTATAATTGAATTCTCGGTTAGTCAACAGCATTACCTCTGTAATCATAAGATATCATTTGTTTCATCAACATCAACTGCTTCAGAGAGAAGTACGACAGTGTAATATTACACTCTGTGAAATTACGTGAAGTAGATACCTCAAAAAATCTCCATTTTCACCATTTCTGCCAGGGACTGAGTAAGGATAAAGAAAAATAAAAGGCATTTTAAATAGTAATCTTTTCCTCTGGCCTTTAGTTCTACGTAATATGCTAAAATGATGGTTGCTTTTAAAATACCCAGCAAATTTTTCTTTTAATGATTTCCAACTTTTTCGTCTAATATATAGTAGGCTCCTGTTGAAATGGAAATAAGCTGGTGTCAGTATTTTGCCCATTAAACCACCTGTAGTTCAGCCCACCTGCATATGTCTCTTTGGACTTGGTTATAATGCGCAAGCTGATCTTTTTGTTACAAGGCCAGGATATTTTCTTGTAATATATGTAGCTGTGCTTGTGATATATTCCCTCTGTGTCTTTGAGCCAAATAGTACATGTAAGACTTCCACAAAAATTTCAAAAGCTTTGATGTTGCTAATAAGACCATAGGTAGCATTTATTTTTGGAACATGTGGCAGTGAAGATAAGAAGGTGTTTCACATTTAAATGTTTAGTTTTCAGGATTGCTCATTACCAGCCCATAATCACCAGTAAAGTCAGAAAAGTTTCTGCCCTTAACTATTTCTCTTCAGTTTTCTATAACTTTCATCATCATCCTTAGTGAATTATGATATATAGAAGAAGAATGGAGGGAGGATATATATACTTATTTCTGTTATGAGAGCACTTCACAAGTAATTCACACTCCTACATCTGTTCAGATTTTATATTTCTGACTTTTCCTCACAGCAGAACGTGCTCTGCTTATTTATTCATGGTACTTTGGGCTGTTGCAGTTGTGACCTATTTTCACACTTGTTTCAAGCAGCTTTTGTGCAAATTATAAGTTCATTTGAACTGTGTGTTCACAAAGATTGTCTCTTGCTGAGTGGCTCTCAATGATTTAATCTCTCAATGATTTAATTCCCAACCATAACTAGCTATGTTTCATCTATGCCTGTTTGTTTAATCTGCCTTTTCTCTTTCATCCCTACTTGTAGCCTGTCAGCATTAACAACTACTTTTCCAACCTCAGCCTTCCCATTCCCATGCACTGTTGGTAAAAATAATTATTTTACTACTTTTTGCATCATCCTGTGCCCTTCCCTCCCATTAAGGTCAATCTACTATCACTGTCCTCAGCAGTACCCATCCAGTGTGTGTATCTCTAACTTCTTTTTTACTGTGTATTGTAGGACTTCATCTATGTTGATTTTAAGAGGGTTTAAGTTGCTTCAGTCCGAAGACAGAAAGATGGGAAATTAGCTGTCCCTGCAAGCCAGGTGTCTACATTTGATTGTTATGCAGCTGCTTCAGACCAGGCAGGTTGATTTACTGTATGCAGTATGTACTTGAGAGAGTTAGGCGTCAATCTAGGGTAGTACCACATCTTTTAGGCTCACCAAAATGTGTTACAGCTACAAGCCTGTAAAGGGTACACAATACACACGAAAAAAGAGATGCAGCTTCCTCTCTCAGCACTTACGTGGTGAGGGTTGAACTCTTTTTACTGATCAGTTTCATTTTGTGGATGTTGCCCCAGTGGGTTAGTGAGCTCCACATCATGAAGGTGTCACCAGAAGCTTACAAAAGCATGGCCAAGCTGACAAGAATAGGAGAAGCAGAGTGGAAAACGAGAAAGGAGAAAGCAGGGGTGGACTAAGAGCCCTGAAGGCCCTTGGACCAGGCTTTAGAAGCAGTCCAAATAAAATTGTTAGGTATGAATCTTATTCAAAAGTTTTCATCAGTAACAAGTCTTCCAAACAACAGTTTCCATTCCTTCTTTCTTTCACTCACTCACTTTCAATACTTGTATCTTTACCTTTAGTTTCAACTTCTCAAGCCTGCTACAGGATTCTGCAAAGGTATCTTGATTTTCTGTTGTCTGTTGTTTCTGTGTACTTATTCGTGCAATGATTCTCTACCTGCCGACGGCTAGTAAAGAGGCAGGTACTTAATTCTACTCATCCCTCCTGGCTCTGAAGCTATGTGGGTCTGAAGGGTATGTATCACGCATCAGTGCATGTTTGGTAGAGGCCCCTTACTGAGAGAAAAAGTGGGTGGGAATTGGAAGAGATGGCATTCTCTCTTCGCTTGACTGTATTCCCACACTTAACACCATAAGCACAGAAGAATAAAAATCATCTGGACAGTCTTTGTTTCCTGTACACCAGGAAATTTGAAAAAACTACATGTTTTGGAAACCTGTCATGTGCATGCTGACAGATTTCCTGCAGTAGTGACTAAACCTCCCCAACACTAGTCTTTCATATCTTAGCCAGGACCTTAACCATTGATAACAGGAATGTCTGGCTCCACAGCAGATCCACAGAGCTGCTTTATCAGAGCAATGTGGTAATTAACCGACATGCAATGAAGCTCAAATATCTACACAGGTTAATTCTATGTGTAGCTAACACTATACCACCACTGAGACAGTCAGCAGTTGTACAATTGCTCAGAGCATGCGAAACTAAACATACTTCCTATTTTCTACTTCTACTGCCTGGTCTATCTAGGAGGTTCCTGAGGCAATTTATAAATCCAGTTCTACCTCTTCCATTTGTGTTTTTAATGTCTTCCTACATGTTATGTAAACTTTCATCCTATCCACCAAAATTTTAGTCTCCCTTCTACATAAATATTCCTTCTCCTTATATGAAATGCCCATCTCCAACATGAACATGTAGCACATTTCTGCAATGTCTACCTCCCTTAGATGGGCAAGTTTCCTGGGAGACTGCAACTCCCCATGTACCCCAAGCACAGCAGCAATGTGTCTTTCTTGAGTAACAAGAATAAGGAGAGTCAGGTTGTGAATCAGTTGAATAAACCCCTGTACATTCAACAGAGACATAGGTGGAGTCCATGTTATAGCACTGCTGCTCAGGCTGTTCTTGCTCAGATGTGGACATGACCTGTTGTGGGTGAAGGATCTGATGAGCCTGGTTGGCCAGTATGCCTTTGCAAGGCACTTTAACTCTGCATCATTTAATCAGCCTGATCATTTGATGGTGATAGCTTAAATCAGCAAGGTTTTTGGCAAAGTCCTCAAATTCATTAGAAATGCAGGTCTCTGTTGCTGGATATGACAGAACCTGGTAACTCATTAGTCACACCTGACAAAGAGCACTACTGCTAGAGTAGGTGTTTGTGATCTTAACTCATTTCAAGTAAAGTCTTCCACAGTCTGGGAATTCTTTTTTGAAAAATACAGGGGCATTGACACAGGCTTGAAGCAACAGGTTCTTTAATGGCATCTTGCATATCACACAGAATAATCTGTCTAGTGATACAATCATTTATCACTTTTTTCAGGATATGCTTGAAACTCAGAACTTTTTTGCAACTTGCTGCAATGTGGCCAAGATTGCTCAACAATATTCTGCAAGAATAGAGATATGATTTTCTCTTCTGAATATTTTTTCAAGCAGTTTTTCCTCTTAATGTTAAGGGAGAGCATGTTCTGGTGGTGGACATGTGGCAGTCCTTTTAGGAAGTTGGTTGGCAAAGGAAGGAAGTGAATATCCAGACTTGCTACAGGTAGATCTGGCAGCCTGTTGCAGGAGTACATCACAAGGATGTCGATGAAGTACTGCACAGGTGAATAACAGACCTTACAACATGTAGTTGAAGGAATGGACAATGTAGCGTTCAGTAGTTCATCAGAGCTTGGTGGTGGGGCAGCAGTACTGATGACAGTTTACTGAATTTGGGGTACTGAAATATCCAGTCAATGACAGATACATAGGCAGAAATGTAACTGATATATGATACGATCTTATGCCTTGTTCTTCAGCGCAGCTGGCACAATAAACGCCTGTAGTGGCAAACATGGGCGGTTGAAGAACAGCATGTTTTGGTTTGGGAATAATCTCTTTTGTTTCAAAATTATTACTGAATTCAAAGAATTCTGAGACAAAATCCCATGTTGCAGAAGCACTGATATTGACTCTCTTAAAGCATCCCAGATATGCTGATCTAGTTTCCAGGCAAGCACACTGTTTCAGAGACTGTGTCAGTCCTTCACATTGTGAGTGCTTGCTGCTTGTCATCATTGCTTCTGAGGAGCAATAAACACTCCTGCTGGTTCTGCTTATTCTTCTGCAGTATTACACCTTTCCTGGCAAAGCCTCAAATTTGTGTTTGTAGAATGGGACGTGTCTTGCAGAAGAAGCACGCAGCAAACTCGTGTGACTTTTTGTGGTTAGCAGTATTGAACAAAACCACACTAGCTGCACTTTCACATGCAGGAGCGATGTGATGTTATTTCCTCATAGGCCAAACAATATTCTTCATGCACTGCAGTGATATCTCATCTGGATATTCATACCTCAAGTAATTTAAGTGGCCTTTTATGCATATATAACATTTTCTGCCTCCTGCTTTTATTTCCCTGTCTGTATAAGTGTCTGCTGTTGTTTTCAGACAGAAAAACAGCAAGTCCAACATTACCACTATGTCTATTGTCTCTTCCTTTGCATTTATCAATAACAAGATTTCACCTCTCCTTCTTTAGTCCCTGCATCTCTTCAGAAACCTATCAACAGCCTGACATAGCAAACACATACTTTAACTGTTAAAACGTTGTCTCTTTATTGTTCATGTACCTGGTTGCTAGCTAGCAGCCTGTCTGGTTTTGTCCATGTGTCATTTCTTGACTGGCACTGAAAAAGCATAATGTTGGCAATAGATATATTTGCTGCTTACTAATTGTCTTTTGCAATTCTTTGAAATTTGACTTTTATTCTTTTATAAATTAATGAAAAAAATATAGTAGTTCTGTGAATATTACTGAAGCAGCTTAGCCGACACCACCAGTAAATCATTACTATAGCTGGGCACATGCTCTGCATTGAAAGTAACACTATCAAATGAAAGAATATGCAAAATATCACCATAGGTATATCACCAACAGTGATCTGTATTGAAGCATGTAGATGTCAAATCTTGCCACTGGTGTTTGAAAACTACTCACTGTTCCTAAATAATACTTTCAGAAGATACTATACATGCTTTGTTGAATTGTTGCTACAATAAGCAGATTATTCCACCTGGGTATCATGTAGGCATGGTTGTTTGGAAATGCTCTGAACTAAATTCAGTGGATTTTTCCTTTTAGAAGACTAAAGATACATTGATGATTTTACTTGTTGATAGTCCTATCTGGGAATAGCTAATGGTTTCTGTTTCCAAGAAGTATATAATGAATAAAAGGAAAGGTTCTTCTATCAAAATTATGAGATTCTTGGGGAAATTTGCAAAACATAAAGGCTTAGTAATTTAAGTCCACTCGAGAATTAATTTAATTCGTGGTTTAGAGAGCTGGAATGCCAAGGACATTCAGTTTAGTAGCTTCAGAGACCAGATGTAAGCTCTAGTGACACAATGTCACTAAAGAGCAGTTTGCTAAATTATTTCAACAGAAGTTACTGTTTCCTTCATGAACTTTGTTTATAAAGATTTAGTTTTCGTTCTGTTTACTTGAATACTGTATTATTTTTAGCACTTCTAGAGCTGTCTTTTTTACTTGTGACCTTTTTGTTATATCTTTCAATATGTAAGTGTGAATGAGCAGAATAGGGAGAGACATGAAAAGTACAAAGGAAATAGAAAGTTCAAAGCTTTCACAGAATGCCTTTAGGTTCTTGAAGTCTTTCAAGTAGAAAAGTATCATGAAAATTAATTACTTGCTGATGCTAAAACATTATTAAGAATAACGGATAGCACAATATACAAAATTTAAACAACAGTGATAATATATTAGTAATATTTAAAATACTTATTTAGAAGCAATTTTTCAAACACATCTCAATATTTTGTTCTTTATGTACACAGATATAATTTTAGTGTTCTGAAATACAGACTTGCAAGTCAGAATAGATGGCTTTTGTGCTATGATATTGAAGTTGGTACTATGAACATATGATTTTTGTTGTGTATGAGATTGTCCATTCCTCACTTTTTGCTACATACTAGCAACTGTATATCTAGTAATGTTCAAAGACATGCTAATGGTTTGAATGTGTTCGTGGTGAATCTTCACACTGCAAATCTTAGGATACCTTCAAGTATGTAACCTGGGTATGGTTCCAAGCATCTGTGTTTAATTTTATATAGTCAATGGAGAGAGGTACCTCTAGACAAACCTGGAAGGATAGAACTTGCATACCTATTTTAAGATCATGACATTACCTCCTTTAGTGTTAACTAGATTTCAACTGGAAGTACCTTTATTTGAGAAATAATTTTGCAAACTGTGTGTTTTCCCTAGAATTTACTACTTCTTGTACAGAAGATAATGTCTCACCAAGAAAAGGTAGTCGATTTTGTTGGCAAATTATAAACTATTTATTTTAAAGCCAACATTAAACTTTTCCTACCTAAAATACTTTTGAAGTAACTGTTATTCACAGATCCACTGTAATATCTTTTTGACTTGTTCATTAAATTTTAAGTTATGGTAATGTTTTATGTTTAAAGAAGAGAAAACTTTGAGATACCAAAGCAGATCAATGGTGTCCTGAAAAGAGCTGAGATAATAATTCATAATTTATTTGCTGGATTTTATTTTTTTTCCCCTCTTTTTCCTGAATACTTCACATAGAATACTTCCCTAGTATCAAATTTTCAGGCGTTGAGAAGCGGGTTAGTTTTAACTTCAAAGTTTTTAGTCCTTTTTTTTTTTTCCTAATAGTTACTGAATTTACAAATACTTGACATGTTTGGATTGATAAGATGTCCTTGACCCTTGTTGTAACTCTGTGCACCACTCTTCTAGTAGAAATGGGAATAAAACACTTATTCTTAGACATTAGCATCTCAGGCTTCAGATGTCTCCATGGTTTTCTGTCTGGAATTCTGAGGTCAATCACCCATGGTACTGAAATTATTTCACTGGAGAATGTTCAATAAAAATAGAATACAATACCTTTTCCCCTAAAAATGAGTAAGTGCTATAATGTTTATGACAGTGAAAAAGAGTGTGAAGTGTAGGTGTTTATAAACTTAGAACAAGTTTATTATTGGATCAATGACAACATGAAAAGTAGAAGAAAACAAAAAACTATAATCAAAGGCTAGAGACCAGTAATGGGGAACTGCAAATGCTTTTATAGAGTTCAGGAGAAATAGAATTTTTCATCCTCATGTTTTCATCATTCTATGAAGGAGAACCCATGGTCTGAGATGTTTATTCTCACAGAGCAGTGATGCTGATTAAAGTCTAGTTGGTTGTAGATAAGCATCTGACCTTGAGAATGATAAATAGTCTCTTGGTCATAAATAATATTACTATGTGCTTGAAAGTTTTAAATGGCAATAAGATGGTGAAGGATATTAGCACAGTGAAGAAGAAAAAAAAAATCCCTCTTTCTCATTTGATTGAAAAAATATGTAAATATGTAAAAATATTTGTAAACGCTCTAGCTCTAAATATATAGTTATTTAAATTGTATGTATCTTTTATCAGACACCTACTTTTATTTAGAAAACTGGGCACATAGTGTTTGTTCCTGTGCAGTGTTTCCACTAGCAGTGTTTCCACTTTACCACCAATCAGAGATTTATTTCATTTATTTGTTTTGTTCTAAGTGCTCAGGGCCAAAGTGGGGAATAATTGTTTCTTTCTTCAGCTAGTCAAAGAGCTCTGACTTCACGGGCAACCCATCTGCGCTGGAAGGCTTGTCCAGACCAGTAGTTTGCACTTAATACCTTAATGATGATTATTACACCACCAAGGATAGTTTCTAACATAAACTAACCCTGGTATTAAG
>JBCJKH010000969.1:22775-32935 GCA_039877255.1 Loriculus beryllinus
CCGATCTCAGAGGAAAACAACGTGATGGAAGGACAAAGAATAAGGTGTTACCTGCACTGAACTTGAGACTAAAAGCACAAGGACACTCTTTTCTCTTGGACTCAGATGTGTCTGTGTTCATAAATGAGCAAATTTAGTTTGTTCCTGCTATGATACAACCTACTATTCTTCTGAGGGTCTACAGGAGATAATTTTGTACTCTGTTCATTATGAACTATATTTTTCCTATAGTACAATCTTTCATTCATTCTTCCTTAATGACAAATACTCTCTAATTGTAAGCTTATTCAATAACAAAATTGCCCTAAAATAGCATCCAGCAGTGACTTGCTCTCCTGTTGCTTGCTCTATTGCATATTTTGCTGTGTTTTCTCATTATCTTTAAAGTCTTTCTCTTCATTGTCAAAGTTCATATCATAAAATCTTTTCCGACATAAGAAGGTACAGGTACAAGGGACCATACAGAAAAAATGAGCATACATTGTTGCTTTTCTTAGAAAAGTTTGAGCATCTGTGGGTTTCCATTGAAGTTCTACTTGAGGAATAAAGCTGCTCTAATGCCAACTCCAGTAAATATTTGATGGATCTTTTGGGTAGGCAGTTCCAGAGCCCCAGTCCTAAAAATGCAGAACCTGTATTCACTGATTGCCTTGTAAGGTTTCCATTGCCAGTCTGAGCTGTCTCATTTGCCTTGAGGATAAAGACTATGCTAATGTTTGTATCTTATTTAGAAGGATGACTTGTCCTTTCTTTCACTTTGTCATGGAACCAAAAATTGCCTTGTTCCTTATCGTCTTCCCAATTTCCTTCCTTTTTTTTAGTATAGCTGGAGATGTACTTTTCTCCCAGATTTCTTTACACAGGAACATCTGAAAGAGTCAGGTATGTTTACACTAGACTGTTACAAAAAATAGTATTTTAACAAGCATGCAGTTTACTTCCCTTTTGAATCCTTTGGAAAAATCCATGTCCTTTCAATGACCTCCCAAAGGCACGTCATGCAGCTAATGTGCACCTCAAGCAACATCTGTTAAGAGATAGCAGAAAATTCACTTCCTTCTCCCTTCCCAAGGATCATCTGAGCAATCCAGAAACTTAAAGCAAAAATGCAGAAACAGCTGTGTTACTCAGTATCAGAGCTGCTGTTCTTCCCAGATGGATGTACAAAAAAAGATACTGAGATTTATCCCTTTCTTCAGCTCTGTGCAGCTTCACAGAAGCCAGGCACCATCTGACCCACAATTTCTCTTTGAAATATGTAATGTAAATTCCTAAGAAGCTGCCACATATTTATTTGAAATGTTCATGTGTGCCTCCTGAAACATCTAAAGGCAATGGGTGATGCAAGTCTGCATTGAAAGAAAAGAAAAACCTATAAAACATTAAGATGATTTCATTATCAATTCATGTTTTCCCACAAATATTTTGAATACTTTTAATGACGAACAAGTAAGGCAGGCAGCTTTGTCGTCAGATTGAGCATAGTTCTTAAAAAAAAAAATGAGGAATCTTTCTTATTTATTTATGACATTATTCATGTGATTAATGTTTAATCAAATTTCTTCATGGAACTTCCCATTTTATCTCACTGTAGGTTATAATCATCTTTTCTACTTCAGAGGTGGGGAAAAGATGGTAAAACTGAACAGAGAAGACCTTACCAGATTCAAAATGCAGAAGACACCCAACAGATGCTTAACTTTAAAAAAAAAATAATTGAATTTCAGATATTTATTATTTAAATAAGTACTGTTAATAGGCTAGCATGGAAAAGCTATTTCTTGGGTAGACGTCAGTGTGGTAACATCACTGCAACTGCACATATATCCATTCAAGAACAACAGGCAAGCTTTTACTGTGTTCCATTAAAGCATTTCAGAAGGACTGATAAAACAAAAAATTCTTAAAAGTATAAAGACTGCTCTGAAGTGAGATAGAAATATGATCTTTCCTGGGTGTTTATGACAAGTCTGGACAGGGACAAAACATGAGCAGGAATAAATATATAATGCTTTGGTTCCAAAATAGCTTTATATGAAGAATTAGTGTAGCTTAAAGTGATTTGTTAATTTTCTCTGCTTTATATACTTCTAATAGGAATAGAGAATAATATTTTGCATAAACAGATTAATCATAGTTACTTTTTCTAATATATCAACATTGAAAGTCCATGGACATCCAATGAAGACTCAGTAATGATTACATTGCAATCTAACTTTCTGAAATTTTGGATACTTACATAATAGCAGTTTCTAGATAGGATTAGACAGTTTTATTTAGAGAATAATTTCAGAGATCCTTTTGAAAATTTTTGTCTCTTAAAAAAAAAAAGAAAAGGAAATCACAAATGGAAATCAGCTGAATTGCAAACAAAGCCATCACTCCCAAAATTCCACCATCCTGCCTGCTAGTGTTTATGAGGGTTTCCTTCCAGACTAGCGAAGCTCTATCCATTTTTGACCCTTCTCTTGAACAAAGATACTTTTAAGAACTACAGAAGAGGTAATCCTTTGTTACTTAAATTGAACTAGTTGCTGATGCTTATGTCCTGAAGACTTTATTCAGATTCAAGACTGGTATTGTTATAATTTAAAACCCAAACTGATAGATCAAAATATTACAACTAATGTTCAGCTCTAAGGACACAAAAATATTAATACTGTATACAAATACCTTTAAATGTCCGCTATAGTTATTTCAAAACAGAGTTCAAACTTAAAATTTAAGTTACTTGTATCATTTTGGGTATATATTAATTTTTTAACTTTCTGTGACTTTTCATATTATTGCAATGTTAGTTTCTAAGCATTATTTTAATGAAAAACTCTAAAATCTATACATTACTGTTTAAAACTTGTCATATACTATTGTATATATTTGAGATGAAATTATGTTCTTTTTAATTCCCATTTGTGTTGCTAGATCTAGAATATAATTCAGGCATGACATTTTAATCATCTGATAGAACAGAAGATTTATTTTTCATTAAAGTGTTACCCATCAGCAAATTGACTAAATCCCTTATTGACCTTTCTTTTTAATTTTTTTTGAGATTTCAGAGGCTTTAATATGTTGCAGTTCATCATCCCTATCTTCCAAGATCAGATTCATCTGACCTTTACTCTATGTTTGACATTAATTCTTTGATTCAAAGAATCACATATTGTGAAATACTGCTTTAACTTTTTTTTTTCCTGTCAGTCAAAGGTAATATCTGCAAATTATATTGATAAGAAATTACAGGTCTTTAATTTGTTCATGTTCATAGTGTTACTATGTTAAGATGCTCCGCTGTGATGGCTCTCTATTCTGCTTCTGCAGAGTGAAATGGAGTTTGGAATAGCTGTGTCCTGAAATAACCTGAGGCTAAGATCCAAGAGTTGCTCAGTCTTATCTTACGTTGGTAAGACAGTCTGACATTAGATTGCTGTTGTTAATTTTTCAAATTACTACACACAGTTAAATTCCTTGATTGCTTTACAGAGGGTAATGAATTCTGTCATTCTGTCATAGCTGAAAATAACAGTCTGCTGGTATAACAGTGAAGTCCATTCAAAGGTGTGCCATTCACTCTGTAGCTTTTGACAGAAAAAGCAAGTCAGTCTAAATTTTGTATAAATATTTCCTCTTCCTCCTTCCCCTGTTATTAGTAAGTAGTCGATAATACAGAATGAACAGAACGAATTGGGGTGACAAATTACTTTTGTGTTTGTTGTTCTCCATCCGGCTTATCAGGCATTAACGTCACTGCAGTCACCTCTTCTACTGTTGTCTGCTGCAATAACTTTGAGTAAATTCACACATAGCAGTAGCTCTGATGAGCCTTTATTTTAGCCAGCAACCTCTTTGTAGTTAGTATTAGTTTAGTTCTCATTCTGCATTGCAGCACAAAACTCTGATTCCAGGTCAAGGAAAACAGACATCTTTTCAAACTCCTCCCCTCTGACTGGTTATCCATAGCCACTCTTTCAAAGAGTTCTTGCAGAAGAATCACGTTGTTGTTACTATTATTATTATTACTATTATTATTATTATTATTATTATTATTATTATTATTTTGATGAAATGCTAAACCAGTACTCAGTCCTCTATGGCCACTTGCTCTTTCTCAGGCATTTTCAAGCTGTCACAGCCATGTGCTACTTAGCATGGGAAGGGGAAAGCTGGTCTAATGCTGTGTTAAGCCTGAAATACAGCAAATGAAGTCTTTTAGGGTGCTGAAATAAAAGACTGTCCAGTTCAGTCTAAACAGGCGTTAGATCAGCCTGGTTCAATTTTGTACATGATGAGAAGCAATGGATCTGAACTCAGAACAGTGAATTTAGGTATCTTCAGTCACCAATGAGAATTTTTGGGTGAAGCTTTGTGTGGAAATACCTCCACTGTGTTCAAGTCCCATTTTCATGGGATAGGAAAATTCCTGAAGCCAGTCTGGCTCTATCATTAGGCATGTATAAGCACACATTAAAATGTTCTACTTACAAGTCAGAAACAAGCATGGCCAGTCAACAACTCACTAGAACCAGGGAAATGGCAAACAGAGGAACATGGTTATTAGGGATTTCCAAGAACAATTGTCCCTGGAATATAGAGAAGCAGTGTCCCTGGCTTTGTCCCCAAACATCCTTAAGGTGTATCTTGGCATTGCTATTTCTGCAGGTGAGATTAGATGCCCCCCAGCTTCCCTTCTCTTGCAGAAGCTAACTTTCTGTGGTAAAGAAAGTTTATCTAGGTAGTGGCCAGGTGTGATGGTATCCCAAATGAATCTGATTATGGGCTGCCTTCTCTTCATTGCCTTACCATACATATCTGCATTTAGATGTTGTTGACACTACTGTCCGTTTAGATAAATGTCAAATTGAAAATGGGAAAGGATTAATTGTAGAAAATCTTTTCAGTTCACTTGTAAACTTAACGCAACAGCGGTGCTTTTAGAGTATAATGCTTGCAGATAGGGGTTTAAAAATTACTCAAGGGAAGCCTGGGACTTGCTTAAAAAATAACTACAAATCATCTGCTTTGTTGTAAAAGCAGAGCTTCTGATTTTTTTTAATTCTCTGAAATTCAACCTGATGGTTCCAGAATTACTTGCAAATTAATTCCACTGTGGTTAAGCATCATCAGTGGGAAGAGGAGTGTGAAGCTGAGCAAATCTCTTGCCATCTGGAATGTAACCCAAGCACCTGATAGTTGCATTCTGAGTCCCCTCAGGAAGCTTACAATTATATAAAATGTTTAATCAAAGCTGTTATGCCAAGTATAACTGCAAAGCTGACATCAACATAGGAAAAGTTAAATGGCTCCACATGAGCTGTTCTTTTCACTAGAATTTTTAAAAGATGGGAAGAAGATATAATCCCAACTTTGTTTCCTTTATCTGTGAGTTATTAAAATCACTCTTCTAGTAAATAGAGTCCTTTGGCTACTCTGCATCGGTATTGTCACTTATGTTAATTACAAAATTAATGCCCATAGATATATGGCTCTGTTTCATGAAGACTGAATATTTACTCAGTTGCTTACAAGTGTGCTAATTTCTGTATTCTAGAAGTTAATCATTCCAAGTTGACTTAAACCCAACTGGCTTAAAGTGCATATTTTTATTGTTTCATTTCAGTTCTTAAACCAAAAAGACTGAACCATTAGAAGCAGTGATTTAAAAATGAAAACATCTATTGAACAATCTTAATGTAATATGCATTTTTAACAGAAAATTGATACTTGGGTATTACAAACATTTTATCAGACTGAGGGGGAGAGAAAAAAAATCATACTTCTTGAAAAAGTTCTATGTAAAACCTACTTTAAAAGTATTTCTTAAAATGTTTTGTTGGAAATCTATGCCCACTTAGGGTGAATTTGCACTTATAAAACTGTTGTAATGTAAGTTTATCATATTTGGGGTTAGCTTTTTTTTTCATAACAGCCTACAAAAGTATGCAGAAGGAACTGCTTTTTTAATAGATTTAATTGAAAAGATGCTTGCGTAAAAGTATCTTTCACTAAAAATCAGTTTAAAATTGTTTACTGGAATCAAATTCAAACTATTTTTTTTAAACATCACTTATTTAACAAAGTAATATACTTCTAGATGACCAAACTATAAATTAGTGAATACAAAATTTAGCATAAGAGATGTGATCTTCTAGACTATTGTTCTTTTTAGAATTGAATTCTATGAAGCTTGTAACTTCACAAGACATTAGACACACTTTAGGATATTTAAAAATTACTACTACTTAACTGGAAATGCTGCAAGGAAAAGTCTGAATCTTTTAAATATTTCTTAAAATAAAATACAATATAAAAGTCTTCAGCATTTTCTTTATTCTTCTACTTGCAATGCATGCCACAAAATCTTTTGGTGTTAAAGGCTTGAACCACCAGAACAAGTGACCAAAAATGCTGAAAATAATATGTGTTCAGTAGTATAGTGTCCTGGGTTTAGCAGTAGCAGTCAAATTTTCTCCTTCTTAGTAGCTGGTGCAGTACTGTGTTTTGCCTTTCAGCCTGGGAACAGAGCTGATAACACTGATGTTTTTAGTTGTTGCTAAGTAATGTTTAGTCTGACCAAGGACTTTCTGAGTCTCATGCTCTGCCAGGGAGGAGAGGAGGCCAGGAGGAAGCAGAGACAGGACACCTGACCCAAACCAGCCAAAGAAGTATTCCATACCACAGCATGTCATGCCCGGGGAGGTAGTTGGAAGTGACCCAAAAGGACATTCTCTCTTCTCAGTCAGGCTCGTTTTGGCCTCGTATTCTCTCCCCTTGTTACTTCTCTTTTCATTATTATTATTGGTGGTAGCAGCTGTGATTTGTGTTATATCTTAGTTACCGGACTGTTCTTATCTCAACCTGTGGGAGGTACATTCTTTCGATTCTCCTCCCTGTCCCTCCCAGAGTGGGAGGAGAGGGGGAAAGGAAAGAAAAGGAGGGGGGGGGCAGTAGAAACTGTGTGGCTGACTGGGTTTAAAACATGACATACAGATAAATTTCAGTTAGGCTGTTCAGTAGACCTGCTTTTTATATACCTGTATAAATAATTGCTTTTATGCAAATGTAAAATATTGATAAATCTTCATTGTTCCATTGTGAGGTGAGGCTTTCACTGCCATATTATATATAGCAATTGTTAAAATTGAGAATATGAGAATTTCCAGTTCAGGAAGAAAACTTGTCTGTTACTTTTTGGCATTATAACACACAAGTATTGACAATGGTTTTAAAAACATGAGAAAGGAATGCAGATCTCATGTTCTCAACTCACTAAGGGGGCTATAGAGTCCTTAAAGCTAAAGCTTTAATATGCCAACAAACTTAATAATTCATTTTGACTGTTTGTTACATCATCTTACTACCGTATCTGTCTCTGTGAGCATGGGTTTTGTTCCATCACGTGTACCTAACCATCAAATAAATGTGAGGTCAGTCAGTCTTTTATTTACAGGTGTTGAAGGAGATGGCAGGTATTGTTAAAATCCTTTCTCTCCTCACATTAACAGTGAAGGCATAGCACTATGACTTACTTTTGTAATTCCTTATAGGAAGGCGGAGAAGGAATACATACAGAATAAGGAGAAGATGCAGCAGAGGCCCTGGTTTTGTAGGATGTCCTTTTTTCCATCAAGAGACACTCAGTTGTCCCAGGCAGCAAGGAAATCTTCACAATCATCCAGAGGCAGTTTGGCTCAGAGGGGAGGGAGCATGGTTACATCCCACCATGTGGTGTATGGAGTGTACCGTCTGTGCTTATTTTAAACAGGAGATTGACTTGAAATTTTCTAAGCCCTTACAGCTCCCTAGGAAATTACATTGGCCTAATTAGAGCTACACTAGAACTTCACCTACCACAGTTTCTTTCTACCTGCCACCATTTCTTTTTTAATAAGCAGGCTGAAATTTCTGTTAAGCTAGTCTAATAGCATTCTTATCCTGCTGCTTTAAGGATTGCTCAGATTTCAGTCAGCATGATCTCTGAAAACAAACGAACAACTTTCATATCATCTGGAGAAGGTACATTAAGTACATCTGTGCTAAAAAAAGAAGTGGGCTGCTTTACCACGTTTTCAAAGAAACGTATACATACTGAAGGTATTTAGATTATCTGTTGTGAAGCTGTATTTGAGAGCTACCACGTTAATAGAAACTTTATATAGTTTTCCTGTTGTTACCACCCAGAATTTGAAACATTAAACTTGGCAATTACAAAAAACAGAATAACAATAACAAAAAAACCCTCAATAGTGGCTTGTGAAAGTTTAGGCAAGAAAAGTGAAAAATCTCAAAGAACTGGAGTGGTTCTTTGTGTTATTTTTCAAAATGTAAGCACCTGATCCCATGCCAATGAATATCCATTAAATGGTGCAGAAGGTAAATGCTACCATTTCTCTCTTTCATGTCTCTGTGCCCTTTCAGAAACTCTCCAAAGACTTGTGAAGTGGCCCATTCATCTTAATGAGATGCCAGGCAAATGAGAACATCTCAGGGACATGGGTACAGACAAAAAACATCCCTAGGATGTCTCATGGCTTTATACATTTCAGTGGCTCTTCTC
Source organism: Loriculus beryllinus (assembly GCA_039877255.1). Taxonomy (NCBI): domain Eukaryota; kingdom Metazoa; phylum Chordata; class Aves; order Psittaciformes; family Psittacidae; genus Loriculus; species Loriculus beryllinus. Next base: position 31,330 of record JBCJKH010000969.1, read on the forward strand.
ACTTTCCCTGCTCTAATTTCATCTTTTGTCAGCTTGCTGGTAATTAGAGCATAAAGCTTTATATTCAGATAAACTATTTTGCAGCATTTTGATATTTCTTCAGCTGTTCCAATGTTTTATAAGACTACTGTGTGCATGTGCATGAATTGGAGACAGGAAAAAGAACTCAATTTATTTAACATTAACAACTCAAATAAAACACCTGAGAAAATGTTCCATATTACACAAAACTCCTGAAGAAATTAGTGGAAAAAAAACAGAATTTAAGCTACTCCATTTTCACTTCCATGATGTCTTCATACAGCATCTTTGTGCTGACACTTCTAAAACACAATGTGAACTGTGTAAGACATCCTACCTTCTTCATCAAGAGAACTTCAACCACTAAAAGAAATAAAAGAACTTCAAATTGTAACTGAAAAATTGTTTGCAGGCTGCTGCATCTTCTTTTCCAAGTCTTTTAATCTATGAGTTCTTTCAATTCCGTTTTATATTATGCTATTAATAACTATTTTCTACTAATTGACAATTATTTTTTATTTGTAAAATACTAGAAATGTGTTAGGCAATCACAAAAGTGATTTTACATCTATCTCTAACTACTTTCCTTTCCATTGCCCTTTCCTTTACCTAGGATTTTAATCTTTCTCATTTAGCTCTACCAACTGCATTCGATTCTTTAAATTTCATTCTATTTAATTCATAGCCTTGTCATATTCCTTGACAGTCTTTTGTATAAAACATGCTGTCATTTAAATTATGAATACTTCTATTCTCCTTTGTAGCACTTACTCTTTTGAGTTTTACAGGGTACACCTTCAGGTAAAATAAATTAAACCTTGTTTAGTGTGATCAAAAAGCAGGCAAGGTTTTAATTGGAATTAGGCTCAACTTCATCCCTAATGCTGACAGCAGCAAGGTTAGAACATCTGGATTTTTCCCTAAAAAATTAAGTCAAAAAAGTGAACTTCTGAGCCCAATAATGAAACCTCCTAATTGCTAAAGAGCTGAGGTGATCACAGTAGTTGGAATGAATTGTTTATTTCATGTATATATACATATATTTATGGAAAAAACATCAAACTAAGCATCTCTGCCAGGCATTCATTTCCATGTAATCCTATCAATTGATGGTGGTAGGAGTTCACTTTTTGGGGTCCTTAAACTTTATCAAGTTGTTCCTAGCTGAGGAAGCAGTTGATGATTACCACTATTTGGTATAACCAGACTAGAAAATTGGAGTTATTTATGATGAAACACGGGGGGGGCACAAAATCAGAAAATGAAATATATAAACCTTTAGAATTAGTTTTAATTAATGTTAAGTTTGATGGCTTTGTAACAGTAGCAATGGAAAATTACTGCAGTGCATGATACATAGAAAAAAAAGTGTACAGCTAGAGAGCACACTGAGAATTATTGTACAAGATAAATCGCTACAGTTGACATAGTTTTAAGAAAAACAGTCTAGAAGAACAGGACACAGGGATAAGGAGTATCTTGGAACGGCAGGTGTCCAGGATGGGCTGCAGTTAAACTAACTGATAAGTAGGAGGATAGGAGGATTATTATGTCTCTGGTGCTAACGAACCAATTAGACCGGTAT
>JBCJKH010000969.1:41294-54744 GCA_039877255.1 Loriculus beryllinus
TACCTATACAGCTGTGGTGGTTTGGCTTTTTGCTACTACCAGCCTCTCTGTGGCTGTTCATGGTCCCTGACGTCTGCCCTGTGGGCTCCTGCCCTGTGGGCTCCTGCCCACAGTGTGGTCTCATCTCCAGGACCACTGCTGTGAGGAGATGGGCTTGCCTATTGCAGATCTTGGCCCAGAGCTGTTGTGTTGCAGCAATGCTGGTTGTCTGCTTTTAGGTTTTCCTTGGGGGCACAGTCACTTGTTTCTAAACAATCTGCTAGTTGTGTGTCAGGGGATCTAACAGCATCATCGTCAGTGGAGGAGTTAAGGGTTATATCCTGGCAGTTCTCAGTGTTCACATGTACCCTACCCATACTGTGCCTGGTTTCTATTTTCTGTAGCAAAAATCACAGATCTGTTGAAGGACTCCACTTATGGAGACTTCAGTGGTCATCTGGGAGGCTGCAGAGTAAGAAGAGATGTGAGCATGGGGAGCGAAACAAGGAAGGAGTGCTGGTAGATACCAGGCAGCTTTTTGTTGGGTGTCAGGCACTCTGAGATACAAGAATTCATATTCATGCATAAAGTGCTGCCAATTTTTGGATTTTGCTGTCATTCTGCATCCAAATTTTACCGCTTTTGAGGGAAGAAAGAAATTGGTCAGGTAGAGGTACACAGTGACAATGAAGTAATGGTTGTAAAGGCAGAGCAGTTCCCTGGGTTAAAGGAGGGTTTGGTGGAGCTTCAGAGCACTATTGGGAGCCTCTCCTGTGCAGGATGGCTTTGGGGCTTGCTGCATCAGGTAGAGCTGTTGGACTATTGTTACTGTAGCAGTGGCATCCATTGCTTTCCTGATCTCTCCTCATAACCATCCCTCTAGTACTGAGAAGATCTCGGGTTTTCTGGGACTCCCAGACTTCTGTCTGAACCTTTAGATGCTTTGGCCTGACTCTTGGTGGCACTCAGATATTCCTGAGGATTCAGAGGCCAAGGCTGAGGTCTTCTCTGGAGGGCTGAGCTCCGTGGTGCAGTTCTTCTTGCCTGGCAGAGCTGCTTTGAGACTGTGCTGCCAACAGCTTGTGCACAATTCCTTCATATTTCTCCCATGCTGACTGTTGTGTTTTACTCTTCAGGGGCTGTGACAGTTTCAGTTAGGGACAGGAAGGCTCCTGGTAAAGACATTATTACATTAAGCAGACTTTATTTTTAGGGAAAACACAAGAGAAGAGCTGCAAACAACCCCTCATACATCAGTATCTCCTTTCCTTGAAACAAAACAAATGATGTAAGGTTGCAATAAAAACCATAAGCAAGGCTACAAGCTTGCAAAGTGTTCATGAAATAAACCAGAAATGTTTGAGTTCCCCTAGGCAGACCCCCAAACTGTCATATTTAATGTCTACCATTAGATCAGTGTGTTCGTTTACAGGCACAAAGGGAGAAGTGAGCTAGCTGGAAAAAATATTATGCAATGCCACGTAAACATGTATTTAATAGTATGAATGGTAAGAGCAGGATGTGCTGTTCAAAGTCCATATACCAAGGCAGAATAATGAAGATTGATTTCACTTTAATTTTTGTATGTTTCACATTAATATTATGAGTAGTTTGTTTCAGTCAAATAAGTGCATTGAAATGTTCTGGGTGCTAAAAGCTCCCCTTGAAAATACATAGGGCTGTTTTGTCAGTGCATTGGCAGTACATTGCATGGTGAGTCGCTCTTTGTGAATCTTTGTAGCAACTTCTGTCCCCCTAATGTGCCTGTGTCAGAGCTCTCTATTTGTTCTTCGTGACACATAGTTAGGGCTTTTAGCCATTGACTCTTCTGCCACTCCCCAGACATATTTGTTTAAATATTTTTCCTTTGTGTGCTTGCATGCCTTCCCATAAAAATATTTGTATTTTCCAGTAAATCTCACACTTACACTTAGATGAGAAATTATGTCAGCAGAGGTGGGAAGTTGTCACTAGAGCATGGTGTCCTGCAGCTAGAGAGCCATAGTTAATGTTGAGGCATTTGTTAAACGTAAAAGCATTTGTTAAAAGTAAATGTAAAAGCAGAATAGACAGGCTCTGAATGTAGGGCATGTATCCTGTGACAGTACTTACTTCCAGTGACCTCCCTGTCTCTTACACGAAAGGATTAATTATGTGGATACTCCCTCTCCCCACTTTCTCTGTGCATTACTACAGCATTTTCAAAAAGCTGCGTTGTACGTGCGGCTCATGAATGAATCCGTGCATTTCAGTCACCCCCTCACTCACTGCATCAAAATGTGAGCCACTCTCCATCTGGAGTAAGGAATGGAATATCATTCCTATCTTGGCTGACAGCTGTGAAATACATCCCTCCGTCTTTCCCGTTTAGTCTGCAATCTCCCCTTGAATTTTAGTATCCACTCCAATTGCGCAGTACCTTCGACATTACGGTGACGGCTGCCCGGTGACAGCTGCTATAGAAAGTCCTAATACAGATGGATCGTTCTCCTCCATTCACTCCAGTTCCTTGGTTTTATTTTCTTCGATTTGACCTTCATTTTGAAACAGTGTCTGGCTTCTTTTTTCTCTTCTCAGGGATGCAGGAACTTACATACTAGAGATCTTACTCATGCAATATCCTGTCTATAACAGTTTCCTCAACAGACAATGAAACTCACATTTGTTGGACTTGTAATTAAATATGCCTTTGTGGGAGAATTTCTGAAACTACTTACAGCTCCATTTAATTTTAGATAAAGAGCATATAAAATAAAGAAAATATTAATTTTATACAAAGAGGATACAAACTTGTAGGTCAGTGTGGCTTAGACTTTATATTTTACAAATAACTACAAAAATGCTTATCCAGATAAATGTGTAGTGTTTCTTTTCAAAATAGTTTTGTTTTCTGCTTTTGCAAGTCAATAAATGAAGTCCCACCAGATTAGCTATATTTCTCAAATTCCTCTGTCGCTTCTGAAAATTAGAAATCATCCTTCCTTGCCATTTTTATGTTGAGGGAACTAAGCTGCTTGAGCAGCATAAATGGGTGTAGATACTTTAGCTCCTATCAATGTCATTTTGCTATGAGCAGTTTCAGAAAAGAATCCATCTTCTCGTTAGAAAACATAGTTGATGCCAAGCATGTGCTACATATACCTCCTTCTGCCGCCTGCCTCATATCAGATAAGATAAAGGACTGGAAAAGGCCCAGCTGAGAAGTAATGCGCACAAACAATTGGTATAAGCCAGGTTTCACTCCTGTTGCCTCCACCTGCCTTCAAATGATGTTTCCTTTGCTGCTTTTATTCCTTTTTGATCCTTGCCATAGTCATCCTCTATGGACAGCACATTGCACCTAGATTCAACTCTTCGTAGCCAGCTGACCACTTCTCTCCTGACTTTATTTTGTGCTTGCTTCCCTCCTTCTCCCAGGTATTTTCTTATCTGGTGAGCAGCGTAACTGCAGCCTTCCTTCAGTCAGTTTTTACTCTTGCATTTTGCTTGCTAAACTCCATCCATGCTCCCTTGTTCCTTGCTGAAGCGCTACCCTGTTATTCTCTCTATTCCGTACTCTTCCCTCTTCATGCTCACTACTGCAGCTGGTAGTATTATGTGATACAAATAAAACAACTGATTAACTGATTAGCTCTTTTCTCTCTTTGTGAAGCAGTTATATAAACTGATTCTATTTGTTGTCAATTTATGCACAAGCCTTTGCTGAGTAGTTGAGATACATATTTTCTAGTCTGTGGGTACTTCACAAACTGCTTACTTTGATTATTAGCTTTTCAGTGTGCGATTAGTCATCTAAATCACAGGGTACCAGTACTGCCAACTTTAAACATTACAAAATCATGAGTCAGCCTCAAAAAATCATGAGATTGTTTAAAAACGATGTGGGTTTTTTTCCTATTAAAAGTACTTTTGCAGTTTGTTTTTTACTTGGCTTCTTTAGGTTTCATTCACTTCACATTTCCAAGATCTTCTTTGCAAGCGTGGATTATAAAACTTTTAGTAAAGGAAGTTATCTTTATTTTGCAGTCTCCTGATTTAATGATCTGAGCCTCAAGAAGAAACTAGGGAAGGTAAAATAAAAACACAGAGCTGACAGTGCTATACTGTACTTTCTGTTATCTTACTGAATGGCTGAAAACTATGATGCAGAAAATAAGGAATACCAAAAAAAAAAAAAAATAAAGATAGCAATTTTCCATATTTATTTAAATTCAATTAAAAATGTTCACACTAAAAAGTGCTAGGCTCCAGTTTTCGTGATTGATGCTCCTGCAGCCTTTTGAAGAAAAATATTGCCTATAGGAGTCTAACTTGCTTATATGGACAATAGATCAAGCCATGGAAAAGTCTGTGCCACTCTTAAAGAGCCAGCCATCAGCCTTTCAGACGAATGCCACTATTAATGTGCATATATAATCTTAGCAGTGATGGGCTGCTGGCCTTGAGCAGTTAAATCACTCAGGCATCTTTGTGCTTTAATGTACCGAAAGAATTCTCCTAGTTCATGTGTGACCAACTTGTGTCCACGTTACCTGCCAGGACAGCTCACATCACTCTCTCCTCATGGCCTCCTTTCAATGGTGATGTGGGATTTAACTGTGCGCCAGATATCCAGCTTGCTACCAGCCACATCTCTAACCCTGTGGTCCTCAAGGAAGAAATTACCTTCGCTGCCATCAGAACTAGCTCTCTGGTTCGTGGCTCACTTTGGTTTGACAACACCAGGCAGAAGGCTTCTGGGTTTCTAGGTTTGAGGGCACCAGACAATGTCTAGGTTTCAGGTTTTGAAGGCACCAAAGGGCGTCTGGATATATAACCACTTTTTTCCTTCCTTGTGCTCCACCCCATTCCTCCAAGCTGCTGATGTTGCTTCCATCGCCAGGACTCCACTAGTGTAGTAGTGGAGGAGCACAAAAGGGCAGTCTGCTCTGAGAAAAACCTTTAAATATGACTGTGAGCTATCTGTCAGCTCTGAACTCTGTTAACTTTTTGGTGTTGCTCATTACAAATCAGAAGGGAGGGTCTCTTGCCTAGGAGAAAGTACGTTTGTATAAAGTCACCGTTGCAGCAGGTAATCTAAGTAAAAATAATATAAATTTGCATGAAAGAAAGGTAAATGTCATCTTTAACTCATCTTGAATTCGTTATAAGCATTATCAAGTGTAGCTAAGTTAAAGGCACAAAACCTGAGTTTAAATCCCATGGAAGACCCAAATCCTTTTGCTCACACAGATATCTTCTTTATCAAATTCTCCCAATCCCAAGATAGTGTTTGCTTTCAAAACTAGTTTTCTCTATCAGTGCAGCTTTCTTTAGAAGAAAGACTATTGAAGAATTATAAAGAGTGATTGTCAGCTTTGAAATACCTAGTTGCTATATCTTCCTGAATGCATCTTGGAAACAAACTGATCCTAGGTTTTGAGTCAGACCTTTTCATCCCTCTAAGGCTTGATTTGTTTTTTTAATGTTTTATTTAAAAATAGGAATAATGAACAGGTCCTCAGATATTCTGAAGGTAAGGCTGCATAGCACACCCAGCCAGCAAACAAACCCAAAGCAGTCTATCCTAGTAATGGACAAGCCTTCATGATGCCTATGTCTGAAAGTGTTCCAGTACAGATAGGCCAATTTAAGACATATTGTGATAAATAGGAGGAAACATGACAGTAGCATATTATAAACCATCCGGCACACCTGTGTCACTGACCATTAAAATGTCAACCTTTTTTTTTGGTCAAAACTGAAAACTCTGAAGATCTGTTCCTAGCCTGAGTGACAGCCAGTGGAGTCTTCAGCAGCTTCTGAGTATTCCCCTTCTCTATTCTCCAGCAGCTCTTTTCTGTCCACACTATTGACTTTTCTTTAGCATACACATGAATATCCCTGTAGGTAATTCTAGCTAGAACTCACCTCCTGAAATCTTCTGTTTAACCCCTGGTACTGCAGGGCTTGTCTGTACTTGACAGTAACAACCTTTGGAAGACTTGCATGTCCCTCTATTTCTGGCATTTGTGTTAGAGCAGCTTGTGGTCATCCCAGTGCCCGTGACCAGCAAGGCATGCAGTTTAACATTTCCACAAGTTCAGCACTCATTAAGGTAGCAGCAGTCATAAACAAACTACTTTGAAGACTGGGCAACTTTTAAACTACCTTTCCAGCAGGCAAAGTAGTTTCAAGCATTACAGGCAGGCAAGTACCCCCCAGGTGGCTCAGTCTTTTACACCCAGGTATTGGTGTTCTTGGAGGGCAGAAGATGATACATACACCCCTGGAGCACCTTTCCTCTCTTTACTTGTAAGATGAAAGCCAATATCAGGTCTTGGAGGCTGGCAAAGCCAGCAGCCTTTCGTGACTGTGGTCTCCTGACAGGCTCCAGAATTTGCCTTCCCTTCCCAGTCTTGTCCACACTATGGGTCTATCCTCAGATTTTGTTCTGTTTCTTGATATGCTCATCCTCCAGCAACCACTGCCTGTTTTACAGTTCTTTGTGGCCAGAGCATTTTCATCCAGCTCTGAGGCACTCCTGATAGCTTTGACAGAGCTCAGTGCCTCCCAGCACACCTTAATAAGTTGTTGCTTGGTGTGAAAGTCAGGCATTCCCCGTGCTGCAACATGCCTTCTCACCATGTCACGAGGAGAAGGGCAGGCTGGCTGCCGCTGTGCTCTTCCAAAGCCACCCTCAGGGTGGTGACAAGAGCCAAAGCACTGATGGAGCCCTGTATTCCACCTACCACTGGCAAAGCATCACTGTGCCAGAGCTGGCTCCAAATGAGGTTCAGCTACTTGCATTATGGGCACTCCCTGAGTGGTTTCTCTCCCTCTCACATGCCAGGTTTTTTACTTTGATTCACAATTTATTCCGCTATTATTCTGTCTTGACCAGCTGTGTCTCCCAGGCTCCTTGATCATGGTAGCAAATGATGTTGTATAGCAGCCCCCTACCCACCCCATTCAATTCTTCTCAGTTTTATCTCAGCAGCCTTTCCACATGATTTGCAGAGTAGCTTAGTTGAGTTCAGGTAGCAAGTGCTATCACAAACAAGTCACCACAGTACCTGTTTCTAGGCTGGAATGGAAGGGCTAAAGATGCTACATTTATAAAAGCAGGTCAGTGTGTTGGAAGTGCCAGTGTTGAAAGTGTCAGTATGGATTAATATAATTTCCCTTTGAAATCAGTATAAGGTGTGTCAGTGGGTACTGTGAAAGGTGCTAAGAGTAAATATAGCCATAAGAGTTTCTTTGGGCACATCTGAACTGGGGGATTTTGGAGTATTTCCCAGTCCTTTCAACCAAGTACTCAGGCCAGACTGTCACTGTTGGACAGAAACCCAAATGCAAAAGTAGAGAGTGAGCCATTATGTGTTCCTCTCTGCTCTCCCATCTGGAGCGTCGGATCGGGACTTCTGTATTAGCTTCAGAACATTTTTGAAAGAAAAGAAAAAGGAAAACTAAAAGAGTAGCAAAGGAGAAATCTGCTCTGTTCTTCTCTCTGGATAATGCACGTTAATAGTGCAGCTGCCAGCAGTGCTTTGGATCAGCCTAGATCTGAACTACAAAGAACTGTTAAAGATGCTTTAAAGAACTATTTCTCATTTCCTCTTCCAGACAACTATCTGGTTAATAAAAGAAAAATAAGACAAGGATTTTTAAAAGTGAGTCTGTGTATTTCTGGTTTTAATGATGTGTTATTGCTGTCCTCTGGCGTCTTACATGGGATGTAGAGAAATAGGCACCAGGTACGTTGGTTTTTCTGCAACTACAGCCCTGGTCTTCTGTAAAACAACCCTCAGGAAAGAACAGAGATGCAGCAATGTATGATTAAACAGAGGATGGAGCGCTATAGTGCTTTTGTCGTGTATGCAGCGGCTTCTTTCAAGGCATGAGGAAATCTTGTAAATCGCTGCATGTGGAAAATAGGAAGTTAGCATAAGGTAATAATGATAATCTCTGATAACAGAATGAGAGACCATTAATTTTAACACTATAATACTTACCGAAGAAGAAGTTTTCTTGAGATCAAAGTGCAGACAACAGAATGTTATTCCATTGCTAGAATTTTGTAAGATACTGTGACTTTATCTACAAATGAGTCCATATGCTACAACATCTAATCTTAAATTCAAGAGCATCCTGCCTAAAGAAGAATGATCTTTGTTTGCGGTACAAGGACAAGACCAGGTTTGGAGCAGCTCACTTATGAAAGATGATAGATGCAGACAGAGAAATGCAGTTAATACTCTTGGGTCCAGACCCAAAAGGATCTTAAGTCAGGTGCTGGTCTCTGGGAGCTGAACTCACAAGGTGTATCTAAGCCCTAGCTTATTACGGAGTAGGTTCTGTCCCTGGCAGCTGAGGAAGTCTAATTTTCAGCCCTTTGAGGTGCAAACATGACTCATAATAAGTCTTGTATCTGCTATGGGTTGTTTTAGAGAAGAAGAACTCTGCACTGCATTTCTTTTGAAATTCAGCTACTCTACAGGAGAAGATAACAAAGATTTTGCTGTCTGTTCAGGGCTCTCCAGGAACAAGAGCGTGTAGTTCTGATCGCCGCTTCTAGCACTGCCTTGGGTATTTTTATTTAGATAGTCATTGAACAAAATTTGGAAGCCATCCAGCGAAATTTCACCGCCTCAAACATTTTCCCTAAAGAAAAAGGTAGGGAACTGCTTTACCAAGTGATGCCTGGTCCATAGTCTGCCTTTTGCTTTATGACTGTTTCACATATGTGAATGTCTTTTATGTATAATAATCATTCACTGTCTCTGACCAGTGAGACAAATGGCAGAATGCTACTAGAAATAGCATATTTCACATACATAAAGGCTTTCAGTGATATGGCAGTTTTATAACGTCACCCACATTTCTTAAACTGCACATAAATTCCTTTGGCAATCTCATAAGAGACATCCACTTTGTCAGACATAATTTCTGAGCTCCTTTTATCCTTACAGAGCATAGGAGGATTTTTGACAAGAAGGAATCATTCACACAGAGTAGTTTCACTGTCCTGGGGGGTTGAAAAAATTCAGGGATGTTTTAAGGAAAAATGACAAGTTCAGTATTAGGCAAAGATAGCTTACTGAAACTTGAATTTGAGTTTGTACTTTTAAAAATACATTATTATTGCTGTATCAGTACTCTGAGAAACGACCTTTATACCCATCAAAGTGTAGTTTGACAGTATGAGCACTCCGACATGGGTTCCTCCCAGGACAGCTTGATGTTGCCAGATCCGGTCCCTGCTTTTCATGGCACTGAGCAAAAAGTTTTGGCTGAAAACTCTCCTGATTCCGTTCATGTCTCCCACTCTTTCAAAGTAATTATCTACTTTTTCTTTGAAGTTTTGATGTTTAAGTTGAAGTTCTTCTAAGTTTTCTCTCAGGCAAAGCAGTATGGTTGTGACTGCCTCCGCTCAGCCAGGCAAGGGAGTCCCTGGGCTGGCCTGGCCTGCTTCTGCCTGCTTGATGCCTTCACTCCTCCACTAAGGTTATTGTTCCCACAGCTGTAGGATTGTCCTGACTAAAGGACTAGGTTTTACTTTTAAACACCTGACAAAGGTGTTTACTCTTGAAATCAGTGCTTGTTTAACTTGAGGTGAGATCAGAAGAAAATGTTGATACCACCTATTTCAAGGCACTGGTCCTGCTGATGTCAAATGAGGTCAATCTGCTCTGCCTCACTTCCTGCTCATCCCTGGCTGATCATCATCCTGGCCCTCTCACTGAGGCTGACGCCTAGCTCAGTAAGCCAGCAGTAGTTACTTTCTTTCTTTCTTTCTTTTTTTTCATTTATTTCTCTTTGTTTTCTGCCAGCTCAGTGAGCTGAATGGGCTCAACATCAGGCTGGACAAGCAGCCAAATGAGCATTAAGAAAAGGTGTCTGGGCAGTGGGTGAGAGGAGCAGGTCAGCCTCTTCTGCTACCATCAGTGTTAGCTCACCTCATCTCTTCTAGTCACCTCCCAGTACTCCGTGCTGTAAGTGGGGCACCTCAGCACCTACTGTCTCATGGTCTGACAGCTGAGCTGCCTCCAGTGCAGATGTACCTTCTGTGACAAGGACAGTGGGGGTAGTGAGGGGCAGGAACCGCAACAGCCTTTCCAAGACTGACCTTCCTAAAGGCTGTATGAGAGCCCTTCTCTTTTCTTTTATCCTGTATACCTAGTTCACTGGGTTGAACAGGTTTTCTATGGACTTTCTAAAAACAGCATTCACAATAAGCCCCAAATTATAATCATGCATTCCAGATGCTATTTTGGATTAAACCAGCTATAGAAGGATAATTTTGAAGGAGAATGAGCAGGTGAAAATACTGAAGTTATAATGAAATCAATAGACTTAATTATAGTATTTGCTGCTGTGAAAACTATAAGGCTGTCTAATCAGTTAAAAAATGTGGAAAGACTAAGGAGTTACTGTTTTGTCTATTTACACTACTATTTTTAGTGTTTATTGGATAATGTATTTATGATACTATGTAGAATGTAAAGGTGTGTATGGAAATATATAAGCTAATTGCATGTTTGGGAAAAACACATAATAATTGCTTTTCTGATAATGCTTTTCTGCGGTACCAGAAAGCATGAAAACTTCTAGGGTTTTAGGCTGTACATTTACATTTTCTGCACTCTTCTTATTTATCTTATCCTATCTTATCTTATCTTATCTTATCTTATCTTATCTTATCTAACTAATCGCCTCCTTGAAAAAATGCCACTAGCCTGATGTAGTGTCCTTTACCATAGTAAATCAGAACTTTTGTGTGTAAAGTAGAAGACAAAAGATTATTATTTCTAGATGTTATTGTAATAAATGTTATCAGTAATATTCTGCATTAGTTTGAACCATATCCAGATTAATTTTTATGCTCTAGCTGGTTTTGGTAATGATTGTTTTGCATCACTTGGTAAAGCCATGTTTGACCATTGAATTGTTTGGACTTTATGGGGTTTTGCTTTTGCAATTGTGGTGCTGGGCAAAACAACAGGGAGCTAAGTGCTATCCTCCAGATCCCAGGAATGGTGCTGCATGTTGTTTTTTCTGTTCTGCATTTCCTACATTGTTGTAGCTCTTTAGAGTGTAAGGCCAAATTCTCATCACATTTGCATTAATGGACATAAAAAAATATAGTAATTATGGCCAGCACTAGTTTAAGAATGATAAATAAGCCAATCACATTCCCCTTTCTCTCCCCTTCCAAAGCATTCAGATAAAATGCATACACCTAAATGGACTAAAACCCATAAACATATGTATGGGAATATACACTATATATTCCTATTTTCCTTTATACCCTAGGCAAAACCTATCCTCTTACTCCAAGTGCACCTGCTCAGTGTAACTGAGTCATCAGAAGTGGTGTTGCTGTTGGTACAGTTCTGGAGTTACAAGCGTCCTCATGGGACTGCTTCTGCTGTAGTGAGTGTTATCCTCAAATTTTTCTCAAAGCAGTGCCTGAAGGAGGAATTTTGCCCTTAGGCACTAAACACAAAAATACTGACCAGATCTTTCAGAACATTCATTTACTTATATGAGCAAAAATGCAAGGGTGGTCATCATTTGTAATACTGCTGTGCATCTATATAATATATATATGAGGTGCTAATAATTAGAGGTCAATACAAGCAAATATAGAATACAAGCAAAGTGTATTCTACAGTTTGCTTGTTTGAAATGTTGAAATTTGTTGAGTGTTCACAGTAGCAGTACTCAAAGCCTTGTTTATGGATTTCATAAGCTAATGAGTAGACATTTAGTTGTAATCTTATGGTGTCCAGTCTGGCATTTCTCTTTCTCAGAAAAAGGCCCCAGGAGTGTCGAAAATGTAACAAACCATGCTTTGGGCCACCATGAAGTGACTGGTACCTACAGTGTGTTGCAGAGAATGCCAAATGTATGAACTGCATAGGTGCTGATGACAGCATCATAGTTTTATATCTCTATGAAATAGTAGCAAATAGGGACAGTTGTGCTTTTTTAAATGCAAAAATGCTTTTTGCATTACGTGCTTCTGTGTTGAATTTTTCAGCTGAAATATACATACACATTGGTTTTGAAGTTGTGACCCAGACATGTATGTGTGAATGTTACTAGATTTATTCATTTAATAATAGATTTACTAGTAATAAAAAGTCTATGTTGCAACCTGACTAAATGCTAAAGCATATACTTTAAAGTTAAGCATTGGATTAAATGTAGACATACTGCTGAATCAGTGACTTGTGAATGGGTATTAATCACAACAAAGTACTTAACTGTAATGAGTGTCTGTGCGCTGAATCAAAAGGCAAACACATGACGCCTGGAGTATTAATTGTATTATTCTAAGGCTAATTAAAACTATGTTACATGCTTGCTCCAGTGATATGCCAGTCTTACGCTGTGCTGACATTATTGTGCAAATACCTCAAACAAAGGCTTATTGCGTTGTTTCACCCCTAATGCCTCTTGTCAAATCTGTAACCACATTCAGATTTTCAGTTTTCCATGTTTTTAAATGTCTGATTTCCTGCAAAGAATGCCAAGTGTCTGTTTCCTATTTCCAATTGTTCAAATTCGTTGTTAGGAAAAATGACATGTCATTGAGGAATCCAGCGCTGCTGAGTGGACCAACATTCATATTCATGCTATTTTCTTTGTGATCAAGAATAGAATATGTCATACTATTAATTTTAATGGCTATAGCATCAATTAATTATTTTTTTTTTATATCAATGAGTAGGAGAAAGGCCTTCAAACATATTTGCATCAATAATACAATGTAGAAAAAACTAAGTATTGCCTTGTATAATCATATACATAATTTAGCTATTCCTCCTGGTCTCATTGTTTTAGATATGGAAAATATGGACAGTAAGTAATAGCTCATCTTTGAAAGGCAGGAAACTTTTGCTTAACTGCCACAAAAGTCAGTGTGGTATTTAAAGGAGCATTCTTTCCTGAAGCTGGATCAAAGGGAATACCCACAGGTATTGCAGTAGTAGTTTGTTTTATTTAACACTTCTTTTTTCCCCCATTTGCATTGATATGAATTTCCACACTGTCTCATGTAACAATAATGTTTCTGTTCTAGCTCACAGATCACAATATCTCCTCTTGGTGTTGTAATGAGATCAACAAAATAAATTGCCATTGCTTCCATGACATACTGTAAAATAATCACAGGAAAATGAAAAAGGATTTAAAAATTGCAAGATTCTAGGATGATTTTTGGAGATGTCCAAAGACTCCAACCATTTAATAGCACAATTTCATAGAACTTACTCCAGACACTCCAAACAGCAAATTAGCTGCAGTTACCTCATGGCTGTTTGTGTGTCTGAATAGTAAAAGCCAGTCTAAGGCAGTCTGAAATTCAGTGGGATGTTTCACAGAATCATGGAATCATAGAATCGTTAGGGTTGGAAAGTACCTTAAGATCATCTAGTTCCAACCCCCCTGCCATAAGCAGGGACACCTCACACTAAACCATGCC
>JBCJKH010000983.1:0-11193 GCA_039877255.1 Loriculus beryllinus
TCTGACACATGAGTATCTCCTTCCCCACCCGACCCCCACTGTGGCAAGCATGTGCTTTTCAGTGTCCTGCTTACAGGTAGAACTGTAAGCCCTGACTCCACTATCCCATCACTGCAGCCCTCGGGTTACCACCAGCCCAAAACACCCCCCCTCCCCTGCATACCAACTCTTAGCTTGGTTTAATTCCTTTTTATTTCTCATCCCATGCTCAGAACAGCTTGGATTAATTTGCTGCTGCTGTCACCAGAAAGAAATCAAGTTAATGACAAGAAAGTCATCATTTAGGAGATCCATCAAACCACGCTGCTGTAGTAATGAGGAACAGGGGAAGGTATTGCTGCTGTGTGGCCTGCTCTTTTCTCCCACACCTACAGCTCTTAGTCTTCCTAGGAGCCCATTAGCAATGCCAGTCTTAAGCTGCCTTTCTCCAGGTACTGCCTTATATTTGCACCATGGTCTGGGTCCCTCTATTTAAAAGCCCTTTGCTCCCCATAGTATTTCCCAGAGACTTCTGCTCTGGTTAAAGGAAGATTCACATCTCTCTCCAGATCTTCAGTTGACAAACTCATCCTGGTTTCAACTCCAAACCTCTCTGCCTGGGCTGATTTAAACAACCGCCTTGCACAGATGGAGAAGCAAATGGTTTGAGCTGGGTTTCATTTCTATTTTTCTGTGGCAATCCCACTCACAGGCAGTGAGTCCATCTGGCAGGAGCCTGAAACTCAACAGCAGCAAGTGCCATGCAAAAGCATCGTCTGTGTGAGCTGGGAGCCCCACAAGATGCAGGGTGAGTGAGGACTTCTTCAGCCCCCTGCCATAGAAGAAGGAAGATAGATGAAAGGGATTTCTACTGACTGTGTGGTTGATAGTTGAATTAGATATACAGCAGAAAAAAAAGCTAAAGGAAAGAAAACGCAGTAAATTGTGTTAATGGGACTGAAAAGCACCTGTTTGCACCCGTCAGGCTGGGTAAGTGTGGCAATTGAAACATTTAAAGGGGATTTGTGTCTCTCTGCTGATCATGTAACTGGTAGATGTAATGGAGTTTAATCCTATTCCAGAAGAAATTGGCTGCAGTAGGAAACCACACACCCTTGGAGCTGAGATTGGTCTGATGGGTCATACCTGCAAGTATCTCCCTTGCTTGGAGCACCAGCCTTCAAGAGGTGTCTGCATTCTCTTGCTATTCCTCCCAGCTTCTGGCCTGCTTCCTTGCCCCGGAAGTTTAATATCCCCTCAGTGGAAAAGGGCCAGAACTGAACAGGACCTTTGACTGATGCTTGTGCCATTTTACTCTGCATGTGTAGACTGAGAGAGGATGGGGTCAGCAATGAGATACCTTGGGCGTCACTCATGATCTTCCCTGAGAACCTACTCAAAACACATTTGGGGATTTGCAGTGCCATTCAGGAGGTCCCAACACCCGGCTTTTCTGTCCCAGTGATAACTTTGGTCACAAAGCCTGACCGCGCTCAAGCCAGGAATAGGAAATAGGAAAGACCAAGCCAAGCAAATCTGGTATCCTTTCAATTTAGCACACAGAGGGAGCTGGAGTGTTTCCAAGCACAAGCTGCAGGGATATGTGGTCCCACCACAACCCTGCTCTTGCCAAAGGACTTGCTTCAGCCATGTCCCCTCCTTGCTGGTGAGGATGGGTCCTTTCCTGTGCCAAGTGTGAACTCACAGGTCGCTCCAGGGTAACTGGTTTTGGCAGCTGGGATGCTCTTGGGTGTGATGTGGCCAATGGGCACTTGCCAGCATCTTCAGGACCTTCTGGTCTGATTTTCCCCCATCCAAGAGGCTGCTCTGTGCCTGGTGCCGGCCCTGCAACAACAGGCTCATCCCCCAAAAAAAGGATTTAATGGTTTTCTGCAGAAAAAAGACAGGCACTTTTCTGTGAACCATCACATTGCTGCTGGTGGCAGCAACTTTGCTCATGGCTGGCATGAAGAGTATATCCTTTCTGCAGGTGACAGCAAGGGCAGAAAGGTAGAAAAACAGATCCTGATTTTGTGCAACCCGCCTTGGGTCTGAGGCACTGGGAGGAAAGAGAGAGAACTGAATTATCAGTGAACAAAGTGGGACTCTCCCTGCTTGGTACATTTTTGAAACCCTAATCCTTTCAGTGCTAAATGCACCTTTTAATACCTAGAAGGTGAAGGTTTAGGCTATGCAGCACTGCACAAATCCTGCATTAATGACAGTGTGAGTACAGCTTAGTGCTCTTTTAGACTCATTAAGGTCTGCCTTTAGTTAGTTTTCAGCAAGGCTGGTGTCTGGGTCAGGGACCTGGGATGCGCTTGTCTCTGCTGCTTTTGCCAGGAGTCAGAGCAGCTCTTAGCCCCCCATGCTTGGCCAATGCAGGATCTTTTCATTAGCCCCAGTGCAATTTTTGGCCAAGGCTTTGGCAGAAAGTGGATGGTGATACCAGGCTCCATGTTAACCCCTGTGCTGCCACTGCCCCAGTGTGTGGGAGGGCTTGGTCCAGCCGCATACAGGGTCCACCTGTCTCCTCTCTGTGCACATACAGCCTTCACCTGCAACGTGATGGAGCTGCTTGAAAACTGAAGGCCAAGGAACACTCATTTAAATAATGAAACCTGGAACCACTGTTGCTAGAGACATTTGGGCTTTCCCTGAAATTTCCCCTTTTCCTTCTGGGCCTTTCTCCCAACACGCTCTCCTTCTGCAAATGGATTTGCCCACGTTATGGCTCATCCACCAGCCGCAGGACAGGTTCAGGTTCCCCTCAGCCAAAAGGTGCAGGGCAGTGCAGGAGCACCAGTCAATTACAGCAAGTTTAGGCACAAGGCTACAAGGCTCATGGCCCAGAGAGTGCTGTGTTTGGTACCCATACCAGTGATGATTCATTTTGCTCCTGAAACAGGGTGCAGAGCAAGCACAGCTACATGGCACAGACCCTGGCCTCTTCCCATCGCTGTATGGGCACGTCCTGAAGCTTCAGAGCAAAGGGGTTTGGAGACCTAGAAACACACTTCCCTTACCCTCGCAGCATCCTCAGGAAACACATTTCACTTCTAATATCCCAACAAACCCTTAACAAAGCACGTTATATGTGCATATATACCAACATAGGTATGTATTTAGGCTAACCTCGGTCCCAGAAAGGCTTTTCTAGATGAGATGTGGCAGCTCATCCAGTCAGGGCTTCCTTATCTGGTCAGGTGGGAGACTGGGAGCACCAGGCACTTCTCCTTCCCTGACCCAGTTTCCCCCTCAGCCATTTCCAAAGAGCTGGAAGCACCTTATTCCTTTCTGTGGGGGCTTTAGGAAAGCCTCTTCCTTTTCTTTCTTTCCATTTTTTAAGGCTTTGTAAAGAAATACACTTAAAGAGGCTCAATTTCAAGCCATGAATTCTTTGGGAGAACTGCAACTTCACAAAGTTAAATCAGGCTATAAGCAGTGCTCAGAGGTTACTTATCCTGCTCAGACTAGTCATAAAAAAACCCTTTTCAAAGCAGCAGGATATCCAGGAAGCCCAATTTCCCAGGCCAGGCAGAAAGTGCCAACTACTTGTAAATTATATTCATGGATCTTTTATTGGGTAGATACTACGTTAGCGGACTATGGCATGGGGCAGAGAAAGTAACAAAGGCAAATGGTGCACAGCCACCAGAGAAACAAATCAAATAAGGGTTTGACTGCACAACCTGCACTTGTATTTGCTCAGAGAAAATTGCAAGTGCTTTTGGTCTTTGTGCTGGAGGTCAGGAAGTGCTGCGTAGTCTCCCATTATCCTTGGGGAGGGGGTTGCTGAACACAGATTTGAGAGCTTAGATGGAAATTGTGCTTCTGGTGGCTTTTTAAGCCATGCCTGCTCTGTCCCTTGAAGTGGCTGCAGTTGAGCTGCTGTGTTAACACAGCCTGCCATGGCTGGAGGGGCGATGCCTCACTCATGGGGAGGTGGGAAAAAACTCAGTAGAGGATGGAATTGAGGAGGATCCTCTCTCCCCACGCTGCTGCAGGTCCTTCCTTCCTCCACCTTCTGTAAACAAGCCTTATCAAGCCTGCCTGGACATGGGACTCCTCCCCTACTCTTGGACCTCAAGTCCCCACAGGTGGGATGCAGCCACCACAGCAAACTCCAGCCTTACTGGGTGAGACTCCTTGGGCAGTGCACAGTACCTGTGGGCATACCATGCTCAACACCACCTTTCCCAGTGAGCATAGAACCCTCTCCAGCTTGGAATGGTACTCACTCTGCCATGTTTTGATGCAGTTAATTCCAGGCAATATGTAGGCTCTGCCCTGTGCTCCACATCATCTGCATAATAAATGTGCTAAAGCAGCCACTAATTATTGAGAATATAGAGCCCAGAAGGAGGCGGGCAGACCCTGCTCATGCCTGCACCAGGGCTTGTTATAAAAGGGTTATTCTGCTCAGATTTATCTTCTTCTTGATACCATGGCTGACAACATCCCAGACCTGTGCTAAAGGGCAACTCTGAGGCTCGGAACCCAGCCTCCCATTCCCATTGCCCATCCATTGTGTGGCCAAGGGGACTTCCCTAGGGTAGGAGCTGCCTGCTCTCTCCAAGGTCCTTCTGGTCCTTCCCAGCTCCCTGGAAGAGGCTCTTCCTCCTGCAGGTTGTTACATCACTAATTCAGGCCCAAGCTCCCATCCCACATAACTATTATGTTCCTCAGGAGCAGCTCGTGTCCCTTCCTTGCCACGATATAAGTAATTATTAATGCATTAGTGTTGGCCTGCTGAACCGTAATGTCTTTATAGGCAATTGCATTAGACATTTAATTACCCAGCGGGATGAATCAATAGGCTTCTTTCTTTGCTTTACAATTAAAACTGAGTAGGAGAGATGCAGTGTAATTTCCAGTCTGCTTTAAGCTTCCTCTGCCATTTCTTGCACGGGGAGATGAGCTGATGGCTTGTAAAGCATGGGAAGGAGAGGACTTTTCCTTAAGAAACCATGTTCTCGTCGCCCTCCCAGGATGCAGACCTCATGATCACACGCTCGTCCAGCTTAATGAGACACCGCTGAATTGTTCAGAACCAGCTTTCAGGTCTGACAACACCAACGGTAGGAAAATTATTGCCCCGAGTCTTATTTTTAACTACACCCACAGGAGGTTTGAAAACAGTGGGTTCCACCCTGAGAGTGGAAATTTCTGTGGCAAGAGCTGGCAACTGACACAGCCTGATGTGCTGCTGGAACAAGGCACAAACAGCCCAAAAGTGGCCTATGCTGGGGATATACTTTCACCCCTTACTTTTAACCTCCTTTTGATGGAGCATGCTGTGGAGGGGAGACCAGGGCAGACAGAGGATGAAAATAGGGTGGGCTCAGCATCCCCGGCACTGCACTGGTGACTCGTGATCTCTCACCTTCCTTGGACTCTTGGGTAGTCTATACAGCTCAAAGCCAGCCCAGGCCACTTGAGCTCTGCAGGTACAGTCAAGTGGAAAGCGGACCTTTCCAAAAAGCTTGGCTCATGGCTGGACCTCCCACTGCAACCATGGTGGTTGCACCAGGGTGGCTGGTCCCTCTTACTGGCAAGTGGGGACAGGAGCTTTGCAGGCCTCATGCATGGGGCTCAGTGTCAACTTTAGCCGGGACAGGGCAGCACAGCAGCTCCCTAGGGAAATGTCAGACCATTTCCCACTAAGCTAAAGAAGCCACAAGGCACACTTTGTACCACCACCAGTTTCCTAGGGCAGTTTAGACTTAGCTTCGCTGGCCGAGACCTGCCAACTCCCCATCAGAGGCTGTGACATTTTATATCAGGGAAAGGTTATAATGGAGACATGTGCATGTGTGCTGGGGGCTCCAAGGGGGCCTTGGGATCAGCAGCACACTGGCTTTGCTCTCCCTGGTGGCATTTGGCTCTGTTCTGGGTTTGAGGTAAGGACGTGAGGAAGCTCTGGGTTCACTACGGCCATGCTGCTCACTGCCTTCACCAAGTGGATCCAAAGGCAGGGCTGAGCTCAACCCTCTCTTTGATACAAATAGAAAAATAAGGGGAAGAGGGAGTAGAGGGAGATTCCTGCTTTTCCAGGTTGGACTCAATGAAGATTTTATTTTTTTTTTCTGATTGATAATGAAAAAGAATTAAAAAAGATCTGCCTGGTTTGGGTTTGTTCCAGGCTGAGCATCTGCCTTCTGCTGGCCTCGCGCCTAGGAGCTGCCATGGAGTGGAAATAGCCCAACACAAGCCTGTGAGCAGAGGGAGCTTCCAACAGGTAAAATGTGAGCAAGCTGAAGGCAAAGCTCCTTGGTCATTGCACTGTGGGCCTGTGCCAAGGGGCGGTGTGCTGAGCCACAAGCAGTTTGCAGATGTTTTACATGAGTCTCTGGACAGCTATCCCCAAGGACCTGGTGCTTGTCTGGGAGGTGAATAGAATGCACAGAAACGCCTTGTGCAAAGAGGTGCTTTCCCCTGTGTGGGCTTGTGACAAGTGCTGGTTGCTGGCCTCAGATCACTGAACTGGGATCACCTGTAACTTGTCCCCAGGTTGATTTTCCTGGAGGTTATAAAGGCATTTGCATGTATTGCTTTGAAATGCCTCCCTGTTCCCATCTCACCAGCTTTCTCCATCCCAATGGAGAGAGGAAACGCTCCCAAGCTCCCCTCTCACCACCTTAATTGCTCCATGTTTCCCTAGTCTTGTTTCTCTTCTCTCTCACACACCTCACACAAGCCCTCTTGTCCCAGTCTCACTTCACTCCCTTGCACCATTTTTCCCAGGGCTGCATTCGTTCCTCCTGCTGAGCCAGATGGGAGTCCCACCTGGCCCGGAAGAGGCTCACAGGCAGGCAGCAAGGTCCTACTGCCAGCTCCAGGCAAGGGGTGTTAGGGAGGAGAACTGTATTGCCAGAAGGGACATCTCAGAGAAACTGGCTACTTTTGGAAATAGAAAAGCTCTTTTTCTCTACAGATACCAGGAATGATCACCTTGAGGAATACCTGAGGTCATGGAGAGATTAAATGCTACATGTACAAAACTCCCCATGTGAGTCACTGGTAATTTTCCTTGTCACGAACCCCAGGAAATTGCACAGACTCATCCAGGAGGGGTGTTCTGGGTTATCACCCACCACCAGCCAGCACTGCAAAGGCTGTATATGGCTCCAGGGGTCCATGCCGATCCCCGCAGCATCCCACCTCAAGAAAGGATGCTCCCCAGAGAAGGAAGCACATACTCTTGCCAGGCACCTTTGACACCCATCCCTGCAGCCAGCTGTGTCCTGAGCTGTCCGTTTCAAGGCATGAGACATGGGCTGGTGTGTGGCTGCTTGAATTAAATGCCATTTTTCAGTCCTCACCCACTTCATGCTCATCATCCTCAAGGGCTCTCCTCTCAGCATGGCCACATAATTAAAAAAAATGACTTATTTAGGGTGCCTCACAGGTCCATCGCATTTTATGCTTTGCATTAATTAAGGGTTTGGGAAGAGTTTTCTTCATGCACCAGGTATTTTAAGAGAGCTGTGTGGTTGTGAAGAGAGAGTCCGGTATGCCTGAACCCGCTACAAGGGGGTGCTCAAGAGGTTTTAAGCAGTGCCTCGGTCTGCGATGGGTAAATTTGTGTGTTGTTTTGCTGTTGGGGTTTTGTGTGTGTGTGTGTGTTGGTTGTTTGGGTGTTTTGATGTTTTGGGGTTTTTTGCTATCCCCTTTGCATGCCATGCCCACGCTGGGCTCTGCTTGGACCATATAGCAAATGAACTGGGATGCCAGGGAAGCAAGGCGAGGGAAGCTGAACCACATTTGATGGCTTTTCTAGTTAGTTTTCCTCTCTCAAGCGCCCACAGAGTGCTTGTCTGAAGGTCCCCGATGGTCTGCTGGCAGCAAATGCCTGCACAAGACACACGTAAAACTTTCCCTCTCTTTACTGTGCTTGGCTGCTGTTTGTCTCTGGTGGGTACCAAACGTGAGGCTGGGCTCCGACCCTCCGCTGTGTCCCGAGCTCTCCTGGGCGGGATGTAGCAGGCAGTGCGGAGCGTCCCGCTCAGCGGCACCCACAGGGCGTGCTTTGGGGAGCCACGTACCCCGCGGGCTCCCGCTCGGGACGGGCGTTGCGGCCTTTTGTCACCATCTAGTGGAAACACGCGGCCGTGAACAGGCACAGGCTGACCAGGACGCTTGGGGACACTCGCTCCTCTTCACCTACAGTCCCCATGGGGTGTCTCCGCCCCGGGCTGGGCACCCACCTTGCCTGGCTTTTGGGGAGCCACATCTGCCTCGCAGCCCAGCTCCCTGCCAGCCGTGGGCAGTGCAGCCGAGCAAGGTGTCCCCAGCTAAACTGCCCTTAACTGTGGAGTTATATTAATGCTCCCAAGCTGCAGACACGCTACAACAAGAGACAGTCATAAAAGCACCTAAAATACATTTACTTCACAAATAGAGCTGTTAAACATGCTCCTTTGGCCAAATTATTCCTCACTGATGCTGCTCTGCAGACCTCCCTCTGTACCTGCAGAGAAGCAGGGCTGTACTGTGCTGCTACGGTAGCCTTGCAATGTGGTGTGTCCCCAGGAAAAAGCTGGCCTTGCTGCTGCTCTGGCATCCTCCTGCACACTGCTAGGGCTGCCCAGAGGTCCTGACTGCAGGTGGGATACAAGGAACAGCCCAACCTAAATTTCAGCACTTGCAGTACCACAGGTACCTTCCTCCCCACAGCATCCCTGGTCCTTTATGGCCACAGGAGCAACTGGCAGGATTGGGATGCATCCAGACGTGCTCAGCAGTGCATGGGTTAATGCAGCACTGCAGGAAGCATTGGTTCTTGCTCCTCCACACACGAGTGCTGTTCTCCTTCCTGCAAATGCTGGGTCCTGATGCAGCCTCAGAGGTGCCATGGCCAAGTACAACCTGCCAGTGCTGAGCACACTGCTTGGAGAAGAGATGGAGTGCAACCCCTACCAAAGTGTCCCCTGCCAGGGCTGGGAACTAAGACTGGCCAACTGCCAGTGCAACCCTTTGCTGTTCTCACCACTGGCACTACGTTATTACACACATGTGCTGTCCTGGCTGCCAAAACTGCCTCTGGCTGAAGCAAAAGTTGTCCCTTTCCCATGGAAAATCAGCCCTCCTGCAGCACAGAGAGAAATGAAGGCCAGTCCCAGCACTGGCTGCAGAACTGTACAAGCAATGATAATACAGGATTTTGTTGTACCATGTGCAGGTACGGTAAGGAGGGTGCAATCAGCTCTTCAGACAGTTAAAATTTCTTGCCAGGCCTCTCTGCTTCTTCTATCTCCATCACCCTGCATGCTCACAGGGCACCCCAGGTCTGTGATACTGCTTCTAGGCACCTGGGGACAGCTCTTGCAGCATGCAGTAGAACATGAGCCATATGTTGCTATTTCATATGCAGAGTCCAGGTTTCCCCAGGTGGGATCCCCATCTGCCTGCCTATGTGACCAGTGCTAGGATGTTGGCTGTGTCCCTCTGTGCCAGCTCCCTCCCTGTACTGGCTGATGGTGGCAGTCTCTCCACATGCTGGCTTACTCCTGGAGAGGCTGACTGATCCCATCACCTCCCCATGAGTGGGTGCCCTCAGCTATAACTCTGCCTATCTGGAAACTGCCTCTCCTTACCCAGCAGAGGAGAAAGAGACACTAGGATGGTCTAAGAGCCAGCCGCAGTGTGCCACTTGCTTTCAGCTGGCACTGAGCCATCCAGGGGTGTCCCCTCAAGGCCACCAGGGCTCTGCAGGACTGCATTCACTGAGAGTCTTTGGTGATTTATGTTCTTTAGGGGTCCCTACGATCTTGTGTTTCTCAATTTACGGACTCCCCTCAGGCAGGCCTCAGAAGGGCAAACTGCCATATGTGAGTCAAGAGCCCCTAAGAGCCAGCTGTATGCTCCTGGGATGGATGTAAGGCAGTGGGGAAACCCCAGTAATAGAGGCCATTCAAGTCTTTGGGGAACAGGGGCAAGGGAACAAGTGCAGGGGCAAGGCAGCACTCAGCCCTGCCAGCAGACCAGCAGGTTAAACAGTGTTGCTGCATTCTGCCCTGGCATCATCCCTGCCTCAACATTATAGCCACTGAGGCAAAATTCCACAGGGGGGAAAGTTGGTGTTTTTTTTCAATGACTAAATACAGAAGCAATCAGCAAGCAATCACAGGTTTATTTTTCCCCCAGCATTGGGCCTTTCTTTCCCACCGGCATCCCCTGAAGGGTGGAGGCTGCACGATGCTCTTGTGCCCACTGCTCAACAGCCAGCTCCCGGGGATTCTTCTTCAGGCTGTCCAAGGGGGCTTTCGCCTCCCGAGGGTGGAGGAGGGGATGACAGCGGGAGCAGAAAGCGGCGGCCAAGGCAGCGCTGCGGAGGCCCCAGCCCTGTCCCTTTGACAAGGCCAAAGAATGAGGCAGAGGCGCGCTCAGGAGCTCCACTCCCGGAGCCGAGCTGCCTCAGGACTGCCGTGTGGAGCCAGCCGCGGGGCTGCGCACACCCACTGCGACCCGCGCCCCCGGCCCCGGGACCCCCGGGTACCCCTACCGGGCCGCGCCTAGCTCCACCACGTGGCCCGCCAACCACCACGTGCTCTCCCGCGACCCCGGTCCCGCCCACCCAGCGCTAATCCCGGCCGCCCCATGAATGCGCATGCGCCGAGCTGCCGCCATGTCAGCGGTTAACGCCGATCTCTCCCGGCCGGCAGCGCGCCCCCGGCTCTCGCTCCCTGCGGCGGCTGTAACGCGCTTTCCCGTTGGCTGATCGCAAAGCGCCGCAGATTGGCGGAGGGGGCTCGAGGGGCGGGGGCGGAGATTGGCGGCGCGGCGCGCACGGCGATTGGCTGGAGCGGGGGCGGAGGGGGCGTGGCGTGGCGGAGGGCTAGGCAAGCGAGCGGAAGGGGCCTGCCTTCGCTCTTTCGTTTCAGTCCCCGGTTCGGGTCGCCAGCGTTCCGTCGCAGCTCCCGCCGACCGCCCGGGGCCCGCTCCGCTCCTTGCCGGTTCCCGCCGGACGTGCCTACTCCTATATTGAGACAACTCGGCCGCCGCCCCTGCGCCGCCAAGCACCGCCGCCATCATGGTGAAGATCACCAAGGTGAGGATGGCGGGCGGGGCCGTGCTCAGCCGCCAGGTGGGAAGCGGGCTGTCGCCGCCATGTCGAGATGGACGAATGGTGATGGAGGAGAGGGGGGAGGAGAAAGAAGCGGGGAGGGGGAGACGGGCCGCTTTCCCGCCGGCGTCTCCCCAGGCCGCGCG